>JAFBJU010000197.1:293397-304911 GCA_016785305.1 Colistium nudipinnis
GGGGGGCGGGATTGCGTGAATGTTTTCTTGCTAGCCGGTGAGACCAAAAAGCGTCTGCCAGTGAGCGGCCGAGTCGCTGGGAAGACGGAGCACTTTGCTGTCATTTCACGGTCCTCTACCGCGAAGTGGAGCGCAAGCGCGGCCCCAGCTGTGGTGTCTTAAAAAAAGAGGAGACGATTGTCCCCGGCCAACCGGTGTGCCATCTCCCTGTTGTGTGTCTCCGCCGTGACAGCGTCGCTTGTTTAAGATCTACATACCGATACCGGATCAGAGATGGAGCCGCCATGCGATTAAATCCAATCCACTGTCTCCGGAGTCCTGCGAGATTTCACCGCCGCGACGCCGCCCCCCCCCCGCCCCACCGTCAGCAGCATCACGGAGCTCTCGGCGTTACTCCGTGCCGCATTTGGCCCCCTTCGTCTCTATTGTCAAACCCGATTAATTTGCAGCGCTCTACCCTGAACCGGCCCGAGTAAAAAAATTAATAAAAAAAAAAGGAAAGCTAAACTCTCTTAATTACCAAAGAGAGCCTTGTGCGGAGGAGATAACGGGGGAACACTTCGTAATCGACTTTGTCAGCATCCCGCCCCTCCCCCGTTGTGCTATGGTCTGCTTTGACTTTCTCTCTCCTTGTTCTTTTCTCTGATTTCTTGGCGGAGGAAAAACCCAAAATAGGGGGAGTTCTCGTTCGTTGATGCTGGAAATCAATTCCTGCGGGCGAAGGAAGGATTGAGAACCACGCAAACCCGCCCCCAAAAAAAACCAAAAAAAAACCCAAACTCGGCACACGGTCCAACTTTGCGTTCAAAAGGGGTGCACCGGGAAAGAGGTGAACTCCGGGCCATCCCTCCCACCCCGTTACTCAGCCCAAGAGG
Source organism: Colistium nudipinnis (assembly GCA_016785305.1). NCBI lineage: Eukaryota > Metazoa > Chordata > Actinopteri > Pleuronectiformes > Rhombosoleidae > Colistium > Colistium nudipinnis. The sequence continues at coordinate 294,273 of JAFBJU010000197.1, forward strand.
CAAATAAAAGAAACGTTTCAAATCGAGGCTCGCCGCAACCGTATGGCATCCCTCCTCTCCGAGGTAACAAGAGTCGAAGGGAGGATGATGATGAGAGAGAGGCGTAACGACGACAGCGGATGGGGGGCGAAGGATACCGCTCCCTTTATTATTTTAATATCCCCTCCGTCCCCTCCACCGGGGATGGCTGCACTCAGATCATCCTTACTTCACCCCCCCCCCCCCCCCCCCCCCCCCCCCCCCCCCCCCCCCCCCACCCTTCCTCCCCCCCCCCCCCCCCCCCGCCCCCCGTTCTATTCCATCCCTTGATCTCCCTCTCCATCCTGGAGGTCGCAACAGACATGCAGTCTTTATTTCCCCGCCTCCGACGAGCAATCTGTGCGCACTCGCAGCTCGAGCGTGGCCCACGCCCGGCCCACCGCCCGGCCCACTGCCCGGCTCAGCTTGCGATTACCGTCCTATCTATCTAAGCTATCACTCCCGTTACTGCAGGGTCTTTCGGCACTTTGTTCCTTTTTGTCGGAGGCAAAATAATAAAAGGACACACAACTCTGACGTCGCCTGCGCAAAAGTATCAACGCCGCGCTCGAAACAGCAGCGGGGTAGGTTAGGCGAGGGCACGTGATTCACCGAATTAGCCCGAACTTTCGGAGTCGGAGCAGGAAAGGATCACGGCGCAGGGAATGTTTGGTTTCATCTTCCAATTTGTCAATAGCGCAGCTGTCCATTTCAGAACTTTATATGTACGCAAGGCAATAATCTGTTTTTAGTGTAAAAGACCCACTGGCGGTAAGGTACATTTTTGACTTTCCCCCTTCCAGTAAGTCTATGATTTTTTTTTTTCCCACTATCTGTCTCACCGTCTCACTTTTTTTTTCTTTTTGCTTCCCATCTTCCCCGAGTATTACTGCGTACGGTGCCTGTCTCATCTTCGGCCGCCGTCCTTGACGGCGTCGTTCCTCCTGTCCGTCTTTTTTTTTAATCAAGCCCGTCATCCACCCCCCCCCCCGCCCCCCCGTGTCCCTCCGTCCGTGCCCTCCCTCCGTCTCTCCGACGTCCTGTCCTCATGCATCCTCGCCCGCTCTTACCCTGTCCTCCTCGTCCATCACCCTCCCGCGCGCCTGTCGTCCCCTGTGTCCCTATTCTCTCAGTCCCTGACCTCATTTTTTTTTTTCCCCGCCGTCTTTCTTGTCGTTTTTGTTTTGAAATCAGGCGGAGCGCTAGGGTCAATTGCAAAAGAAAAATAAAAAAAAAGACGGAAATCAAATGACATGTTCTTTATCTTAAATAGTAACAGTGTACTCGTCATACTTTCCATTTTTTGGAGACTGTACATTAGAAGAGAATCCAAATCTTCCTTCATATTGATTACTGCCAGCCATGGGGTCGGTCCCCCCCCCCCCCTGTCACATGCAGGGATCATTGCCACATTGATTCGTCGAAGCCCGTCGGCTCCTATGCCCCGTGGGGCCGTCCGCCGAAAAAGCAGGCGTGAATGCAAAAGACGATACTGCCTTCGGAAAACAGCCGTGACCACTTCACGTGACCACTTCACGTGACCGCGTCAGCCTCAAGGAGCTCCGTTCGTCCGGGCTGCGGGACGAGTACAAAGACTGGACAGGAAAGAGCCAGTGTCCTTATATTTAGCTCCGCTTAGCCTGGAGATTACCGTGATCATAAGTAATGGGACCGCGAAGTAATTGGCGGCTCGGCCCTCTGCGGGCCCTCTTAATTCTGTGCTATGTATATCCCTTCATTACTCAGTGTTATTTTTACCCTTCCGTGTTGTGAAAAATGTAAGTGGCGCTGTGTGCTTCTTCTTCCGTCCACCCCGCCCCCCCCCCCGATTTTGATTATCCCTTCAATTTTCATCAAGCAATATCGGCGGGTCAAGACTGTTACTTCAGATTATTACCAATTCCCATTATCATCAGTTGGACAATTTGTTTCAGTGCCAATTAGCTAATTGGGAGCAGAGCAAACCTTTAAGCGGTTTAGTTTTTTCACTCAGTACTTTCGCAGCGGCTCCCTTTGTGGCCGCGCGGCTCCCAGACAATGCAAGCCGAGGCCGCGCTACCTCCCCTTTGTTGCCTCCTTTGTTACGGAGGTAACAAAAGACCGAGCTCGCGCAAATCTCGTTTACTTTTTGTGTGTGGCAACTGTTGCAAATCGACAATCGACAAAGGAGAGAGAGTTAGGCATTTTCTCTTGCGCGCCAAAGCCTTTCCTCAGCTGCTTGCACGAGCTGGAGAAATGCATCAGAAAATGGCACCGCGATGAGATTTGATCGTTTTCTGTAAAAAAAAAAAAGAAAAAAAGGTGTGCATCGCGTTTCGGTCTCCCAGAAGCACGGCAGGGTAGAGATTTCGGAATTGTCCGAGCTCGAACGAGACGCCACATATGCTCATGGCCATAGCCGTGTCGGTGTCATGGGGTAGCTCGAAGGCTGGAGCGATCTCCAGATCGAGACTTTCCCTTTTTAATAATCTGCAGCGGCTCAGTGCGGGTGCTTGACCGTTCCAGTCACTGCACTGCGGTCAACACGAGCTTCGTCCGCCGACGCGAATGTCTGTTGTGATGACTGGCTGGCGGCCTGCCACCCTCCACTCATCCCGAACCCCTCAGCCCCGCTGCCAGGACCCCCTCCCATCAACGAACCTCTGCCCATTAAATGCCTTTCACCTTAAGAGCCCCGGGGGGAGAGAGAGAGAGAGAGAGGGAGGGCGAGAGAGAGAATTTGGTGAGACCCCTCGTCCATGTGCCATCCCGGACTGTCGCACACAAACCGAAAGGCCCGTGCAAATGAATATTACGCCGATGCACCTTCCCAGAAAGCGGGAGCTATCGCACACAGCAAAGGTCATTCCGCTGACATACTTCGCAAGTCGTGATACGCGCCCACGCAGCCCCCGCGCCCTGTTTTCCCGAAGCGGCGCCGAATCCAGCAATTGTCAATTAGGGCGCTGTGATTGCTTGTCATGCGGAGGCTTCTCCCCCCCCCCCCCCCCCCCCCCCCCCCCCCCCCCCCCCCCCCCCCACCCCCCCCCCCCCCCCCCACCCCCAACCCCCAGCCCTCATATAATGCCCACAGCCAAAATTGGCTCTTAAACCGCGTGTCACTTTTGATTTGACCCGGCAGACCCTGAAACAATAACTTCATCAGGCCCTGTTAGTGTCTCATCCTGAGCAGACAGCTAGAAAAGAAACAAACACTGATTTCCCCGTCATCTCGTCCAGAGGGCACCTTTCTTCTTTTGTTTTTTTGTTGCACAGTCTCTCAGATCCCGGGTGCTCCTCTGCGCTCGCCTTCCTGCATTTTTTTTCTTTTTTTTTGCGTAGGCGGACATCGCCAACTGCTGGTTTAAATCGGTCACCCCGCAGACGCTTGGATAATCCTCCAAACGGGGCAGATCTCCGCCCGACTCCGAGTGGCGGCGCCGCTCGCAGGGGATAGTTGGAAATGTGTAAAAAAAAAAAACGGAAATAGCAGTTAGCGTTCAGGAAGACCGACACATTTGCTCGTCCTCCACTTGTCCTCGCTCGGATGCCATTGAAGCGAGAGCGGGGACCGAAAGCGGGGCCGCTTGAAACGGGAGACCCTGCGGGCTGATGTGGTGTCGGCGAGTGTGTGCGTGTGTCCTCTGGCCAAGGTCACTTATTAGATGGCGCTCGGGTGGGAGGATATGGGTTTTTGGGCATTTCCGGAGGTTGACACCGTGTCTTCTCCATGTCTCTCACTGCATGTGTGCGCGCAAGTGCAGTTGTAGTGCAGTCCTGTATTCCCCCCCCCCGCTGATGTCCACGATGCTGTTCCTGCTTAAAGTCAGGCGGCGTGAGCTGGGTCCCTTGTGGGCCCCCCCCCCCATGGGCCTAATGATCTAATACACAGATGCACACGTAGCCAACGTGCCGTTCTTACACCCACATACGTCATACGTGTCCGTTAATCGGCCTTCGCCCCAATAATGCCACCCATGCATTGGTGCGACAAACGCGCCACCGTAGGGTGCTCCTAAATCCTAATGAAGGCGATGAAGGGCCCCCTCGGGCTCTCTTCGTCGGAGGAGAAGGCCGTCTTCACTGGCCCGCTGTCCCGGCCGGGGGGGGACAATAGCCGCATTCAAAGAACACCCGGAAGATCGTCACGCACCTGTATCAGGATTATTCAATATAAATACACGCGCGTCCACAGGCAGTGGACGCACGCTCCCACTGGGCCCGAGGGGGGTCTCTCGTTTCCGTGGTCTGTACCCAGGCCTCCACGGCGAGTCCATATTTTTACTCAAATGCACACATTAGTGTGGTGTTCCTTTCACAAACGCACTCCTTCTTCCCTTACAGGCGATTGATTAATCCATAAAAAAGCTCTTTGCCTTCTCCCCGTCCTTCCCCTTCTCGTAATTACCTCATCGGGCCCGTCTCGAACCGCCATCCCTTTCGACAACGTCCCGCGATGATACCCCGTCTCCCCATCTGCCCCTGACATCCACGCGGCTCATATGATAGGGGCCGAAGTTGGCGTCCGTCTCGGGTGGCACGGTTGCACGTCCCGGAGGGGAGAGAGAGCCAGGATGCAAATAGGAGTTTGGAAAAAAAAAAAGACGTCTCAGTAATACCCAAAGTGACATCAGCAGGGCAAAAATACCGGAAGAAAAACTATGCCTGTCAAAAAAAAAAAAACCCACAACCCACCCCTTCACCGCAAGTCCCAGTAGCACATTAGTATTGGACCCTGGTTAAACGGTCGACCCTATCGTCCCCTCATCCATCCATCCAGATGAATGGTAATGAGCTCAGAGAGGCTGCTGAATAAAACATTTCCATCCTGGCGAGGACCCTATTTTCCTCTTTAGGACGGCAGAAGGGGGCGACGTTTTTTTGGGGGAATTTTCCCTCTACCGGCAGAGGTACTTTATCATCGCGCGGCACAGGTGCACTGGAGGTCAATGACACGGACCCCGCATTGTTCAAATAGATTCCCATCTCGGGGCAAATGAGATGCATTTCGCCGGGAACTCGCCGTCTCGGGGTCGAGCCGCAACTGCCCCCCGCAATCTATTTGACCGTCCAGGGCTCCCTTCCTGGGGAAAAAAGTGACACGCGGCCAACTCCGTAATGGCTTGCAGCTGCAGCAAACCAGGGTCCAATCTCCCTACTGCGTTACTCCGGGAATCCCGTGTGATCGAAACAGTCCCTCGATAACCCTCATTTCAAACTGTGTACTTCTTTTGTGTATTTCATGTGAGAGCTCACCTGGAGACCGTGACTCATTTATATTCTCCGCCTCTCCTCTCTTCCCCCATCTTTCCCCCCCCCCCACGTTTTTTTCCTTTTTTCTATTCTTCGCTTCCTTTTCTCTCCCCTCATTCCTCGGGTACTTTCGCCTCGCCTCTCACAAATTCAGGTCGCCAGCTGACCATCTTCAACAGCCAGGCGTTCATCAAAATCGGTGGGGGTGGGGAGACCGGCCGCCACTTCCAGGGCCAGATCTCAGGTCTGTACTACAACGGCCTGCAGGTGCTCAAGCTGGCGGCCGAGGGCGACCCCAACGTCCAGACCCAGGGCAACCTGCGGCTGGTGGGCGATGTGCCCTCGGTGCTCACCACCGACACCACCTCCACCACACCGCTGGCTGATATGTCCACCACCATCATGGAGACCACCACCACCATGGCCACAACCACCACCCGCAAACAGCGCTCGCCCACCATGAGGGACAGCGTCACGCAGGTAAGCGGCCGCGAGTTTGCGATCCGAGCTCGTCCGAGCGTTTCGCGGCGAGGTAGCGAGGAGAAAAGGGCGCTCTGTGAGTCACTGAGCCGAGGAGGTGTCTTTTTGCTGCGGCGCGTGGTGATGAAACGTTGCCGGTTGCTTTTAATTGGCTTTCCAAAGTTCCTCCGATATTTCAGAGTGCTGCGAACAATATTAGAAAGATTCAACGGCATCGCCAAGTAACTGGGTCGTACGTAGGAAGGTCAAGCGGACGCAACCACAGCACAGTGCTGTGTGTGTGTGTGTGTGTGTGTGTGTGTGTGTGTGAAGCCTCCAGTTGTCAGCCCTTAGTCAGATTTCGATTTTCCAACGGCCCGCAGCCTGAGAGAGAGTGGTAGAAATGCTTTGTGGGGCCAGTCCTATTAGACCAATCAACACTGCAACTTTGATTTGATCTCACAATATACGGCTGATTACACCCCGAGACGTGGTGGGATGCTGGAAGAAAATCCTACCACGTTCGGGCAGGTCACAAAAGGCTGCGATTCAGGGTCCGATGATTATCAACCTGCGTTAAGTGCAGCGGCAATTGCCCCCACACATGGCAGTGGCGGGTCACCTATGCTTAGCCTATCCTTTCATAAAAAAAAAAAGAACTAATAACGGGCTGTATGTGTACCAGGGATGAATATGCTCCAGGTCATACCACGTATGATTAACGGCATGCTGTATGGCACTTTTTCTTTTCAAGTCCGTGGTCCAAGTGGACGAAACGTTGTCATTTCCACGCCAACGGCACCGCTCCGTAGCACGAGTCTTTTTGAAGTGTCCGGCTTCAACTGTCCGACGCACTTTGGCCACGAGGCTGGCGTGCGATCGCCGGGCGAGTCAAGAATTTTTTGTCGTCCAAACCGCTTAAAAAAAACAAAACAAACGTCTCTATTATGCACGGTTGGCATGATGCAATGAGCTATGGTTTAGCGTGTCTGCGTCTTCCCCTCCAGACAGACATTGGATCAATGGAATCGTCTCTTGAGATGTCGCATGGAGCCGTCCGCTCAGCTTAATGTCCTTTCCTGTTGGCTCCAGACTTCTCGCCGGCAAAAAAAAACATCCTTCCGTGCTCAGCATTTAACGCGCTTTTGCAGCAGCGGCGGCGGCAAGCGCCGCGCGCGGCCATTGGCGGCCGTAGACGGCCCCGTTTCATTACCCGGAGCCCTTTTAGGGAGCGGCGGAGGACTCTCTGCGTTTTTTCCGATGCGGCGCTGTTAAAAAGCCTTAATGCGTCCTGCACTTGCTGAGGCACACTTATGTCGGGTCATAAAAAAAAAAAAAAGAAGCCGAGTCCCACCTTTGGAGTGCTTTTTATTGCTGACAATCAAATTTTCTTCCGCCAGTGTGCGCACATTTTAACAGCTTCTTTATTATTGTGTTCATGATGTACCTGGCTGAACACAGCGTATTGTCACAACGGCCTGGCACGGCCAGCAGGGCATGTGCCGGGGAAAATGCGTCGACATTACCGGCGCGTCGCCCATCCGCATACTTTAATGGGCGACGAGACCGTGCTTTAGTTGCGCGCAGACAAACAGACAGTCATTATTGGGAAGTGTAGTTCGCTCTGCCTCCCGCCATAATTTGCACAGATGCTGCCAAAGTGAGTGTTTGGTATTCGGGAATTTGTTGTTGTTTTAAATGGTTGGTGTAGACACCGTTTTAGTCTGTTAAATTAAGCCAAAAGTCCATTGATTTATTGTGGGTCCGTTGTGGTTGCCGCTCCTTACACTCAGTGTGTCGCACTGTCTGTCCCGGGCAAACGTCCGCCGTGTGCACGTGGCGGTACGCTTCGTTTTTCGATCTGCGCGGCGGCAAAGGCGTTTCGTGTGAAATCCCAGAAAAGTGGGCATTTAGCGTCAGCGGCGTGCCGACAGCTTGGATCCGCATGAGATCGGTGGCATCGTCGGGCCAACTTTTGGAGGAAAAAAAAAAAAAAAGGAAAAAGTTCAGTGTACACAAACAACTTCGAGTGGCGAGAGGCAGATTCAATTCATTCATTTTTCGGAACGTTTTTTCGATGAATTCAGCAACTCTGGTGCCACGTGGCGTAGCCGAATCCAAGCGATTAATGTGTCGAAATTCTCGCCTCCGACTCATGGACATTTTAATTATTCAGACAGGGGGGCCCCCCCGTACGTTCCAGTCATTATCCAGCGCCCCTGGTCCCTCCCGCTCCGCCACCGTAGAGTGCGGTGGCACTTTTGGTGTCTCTGTTGTGGCTTGGTGCACTGACGTCTCAAGGAGAGATGCCGGCAGCGGTGCAGTCAATCTAGTTCTTTTTTTATAATTACGTATTTGGGTTTTTTTTGTGATTCGTGGTGAACATCTTATTATAGTTTCATATTTTGCCGCTACCCGCCCGCCCCATGCAAAAAAATAGCAGTGCCTTTTACTGAAGTAAACCATCCGCAGACCGTATCCAGTCTATTGGGGATAATGAATAACTGTATCATATACAATAGCCAAAATGCGAGGATGTTTAAAGGATTCAATTAAATTGGACCGTCTGTGAAGAGGCAGAAAATAGAATTTGCACTTGCCGTGGCCCGCAGCAATATCCCGTCGCACGGTGTCTGCGGTGTGATTTTGTGCCAGAGCGCGCCCGGTAACAGCATTCCGCACGCCGCCGCACTGGGCCAAGCTACAAGCAGGTATGGCGGCCTAATGAATACATCCAGCACCCGCCTGGACGTAGCAGACGGAGAGACCAGGGTGGCGGAAAAGCAAGGGAGCGGAAAAAAAAAAAAACCCAAATTTCCATTTCTCCAAAAAGCTCTGAGCTGCCCGCCGCGCTGTGGCTTTGATCGCGGTGGAATAATGCGCTTTGATGCTGAGAATAAGAGATCTACCTTTTGATGTGTGTGTGTGTGTGTGTGTGGAGGGGCGATATATATATATATTTTTTCCTTGATACGGTGGGTTTTATCACTTGTCTCTCTCTGACCCACATTTGGTGTCGGGGCGTTATAAAACAAGACATCACAGGCTCGGCCTGCCGCCGCTGCCGTCTCCAGTCCTCTGCGTTTGTGATGTCTTGTTTGGATGGATGCAGCGGTTCGCCGTCGTCTCCTCGCAGATTCAGCTTCCGAGGTTCCCCTGCAGCGGTTGCACGTTGTCGGTCCGCCCAGAAAGACCACGATAGTTATTTCGATTTACATTTCTGGATTTGTGGCCACAGAAACCCCTCCATGCCCAAAGACAAGCAGCGATGTCTAAACGTGGGTACGGCGCGTTGGAGGCGGGTATGGCGAGGCGGCTGATTGCCTGCGTGGACCAGAAATGGAAGGGCGCGGGTGCGCGTGATTTAGATGCCGCCGGTGAAACCGGGCGAGGATCGTGGGGGCCCCACTCGACACAGCCAGGTGATTGCGACGCTCCAAAAGCCCACCGCGCAATTAACGGAGTCTAAACGTGGGTACGGCGCGCTGGAGGCGGGTATGGCGAGGCGGCTGATTGCCTGCGTGGACCAGAAATGGAAGGGCGCGGGTGCGCGTGATTTAGATGCCGCCGGTGAAACCGGGCGAGGATCGTGGGGGCCCCACTCGACACAGCCAGGTGATTGCGACGCTCCAAAAGCCCACCGCGCAATTAACGGAGGGATTACTCCTGGTCGGGGGATAAATCGCGGGAGGAGAATCTGCGTGGAGGGTGTCGGCACTCAATCGCGCTCGTAAAAAAAAATCCCCCCCCCCCCCCACCCCTTTCCCATTTGTCGCTGAGATGACCTCACCTCAAACAGCAGGACGGCGCTGAGAAGATCGGCGGGGGACGAGATTTAGGTGTCTAGACCGCGCCGCCGTGTGAGTCATCCAGCGGAGAGGACAAACCCAACGCCCCCCTCGGCCGGAGCCACTTTGTCAGACGTAATCGCTTTTCACCTCCAGACCCCTGCTGCTGCTGCTGTCGAAAGCAAACGTCCACAAACACTGGGTCGGGAAAGTGGTTGAGACTTGCGAGACGCCACCTTGAGGCTTTGCATTTGTCGACTCGGTACTTATGGCGCCTGGCTCGTTCTTATTGCCTTATTTTTATTTTTTTTTTTAAAAGGCCACAAACCTCTAGCGTGCGCACTCTTGGCACGCGCACACACACACGTGCGTACGCGCGTTCGCTGCGTCCATCGATTTGCCCAGCAGGGAATTCAAATCGCGTTGCGGCCCGGAAAAATGTCCCTCTCCCGGCGGCATTGAAAACAAAGACAAAGTAAACCTTTCTCCATCCGAGAGTCATGCGCGTGCAGCGTGGGAGCGTGCACACACGAAACACACACACAATTAGGACACTAGTCCCCTGCATTTAGCCCATCTGGGCCACAGTGAAGGCTCCAAGGCAGTGGGCTTCCGTGGGCGCCCGGGGAGCAGATGTTTGGGGGGGGGGGGGGCCCCTGCTGCTCCCCGGGGGGGGGGGGGGGGGGGGGGGGGGGGGGTCCTTGCTGGTCTCAGATTCCGGCCTTCATTCCAGATTGTATTTTGGGATCAGGGTTGGGGTCGTGGGGGGGCTCGACCCGGCGACCCACTGGTCTGCAGTCCGTCTCCTTTGCCACGAGTCCACCGCCTCCCCCAATTACTGGGCTTGCATAGCGGACTGCGGATTACACCCTGGACAATAGTTGTGCCTCCGTCCCACAATAACATTTGTTCCGACTCCTAATGTTCTCTCCCCTTTCTGTCTCCGTTCTCCCAGAATGCAGATGACATTTTGGTTGCATCGGCTGAGTGTCCCAGCGATGATGAAGATTTGGAGGAGTGTGAGCCAGGAAATGGTGAGTCAACTCATGGAGTTCTGTCCTCATGGTACTCGTGTGTGTGTGTGGGTGTGTGTGTGGGGGCGGGGGCGGGGGGGGGGGGGGGAAGGGCCGCTGGGGGGGGGG
>JAFBJU010000197.1:304916-332908 GCA_016785305.1 Colistium nudipinnis
GGGGGGGGGGGGGGGGGGGGGGGGGGGGGGGGGGGGGGGGGGGGGAAGTGCCGCTTAGGAACGAGATTCACGTAGACCCACGCCGCGTCCCCGACGCCGTTCTCGAAACCCTCTGTGTGCAGCTCTGATTGGCCAGACGGGCGCCCGCCAACGTCCTCCACTTATTTGGTTTTCAAAGCAGCGGGCAGTCTTTCGACAGGCCGCTCCGTCGGGCGCTCCGCCAAGCGGTATTGCCAGGCATTTACCCAGCTGTTGCGCCGGTCTCCCGGCCCGACTTTGACGAGACTGGAGGGCGACGGCGCGCAGACGCGCCTGGCCCTGCGAAGCACGCAGCTGTTGTCTGGCGGGGCCCCCGGCGGCCGAGGCCCTGTCAGCGGGGAGCAGCGGGGTCACGCAAAGCTCCGACACCCTGACTGGAGGTGGGAGACAAAGGCCGCGTGCTCCGGGTCCCTGCCGCTGTGGTCTCTTGCTCGATTAAGCTCGCCGTAGTCAAACTCTGCCAAGGAGCGAATAAGAGTGAAGCCGTGTGATTTGGATGATGGCCGCCGCTTAAGTAAGGGGACGCCCCCCCCCCAAAAAATCTCACATTTACCGATGGATCCTGAAAGATCCTACCTGTACAGACTTTGCTGTTTCCATGGCTTTAAGATTGAACTATAGCGTCGGTGGGATTGCCTCGATTGTACCTTTCTTCGAAAGTGTGTGTGCTTGCTGTGTCGGCGCTTAATTCCGACGGGTCAGAATTGAATATATCAGGCAAAATCCAATATCACGGTGGAAATAATTTTCCCGGAGCTCCACAAGTAAGAGCTAAGATTAAAAGTGCGCATTTTATGAGCATATTATACACATGCTGAAAACTTAAATCATTAAAAGTCAATGACCGCGCTCTCACTAACCGTGGTAGTGTTTCACTTTGAATAAATGTGTATATTATTATTATTATTATTTTTTTTTAGAAATGGGGATAAGTAGTCGGATGGAAAACACGTTTCTCCGTTAATGGCAGATTTTCTTGACTGTAGGGTCGGCGCGAAGAGAAAGTGTAGCGCTCGCCGGTGGTCTCCGCGGGGGGGCTGAGACCGAAATAGAGGCTCAATTCCCTTCTTATCGAAAAAGCAGACACCAGAGGATTTTTTTTTTTTTTTATTTATTTTTTTGCTGGATGCTATTAATCTCCCGTGGGGAATCGCAAGTCTATCTCTCATCTCCCACACAAAGGCGGCCCGCGCGCCCGCGCCGCCTTTGCAGCCAGACACTTCTCTCTCTCACTCTGTGGGTGCGAAGTTTTTCTCGCCGCAGCCATTTCCCCCCGTGGAACGACGGAGACCCGCGCGCGCGGCCCGTGCCGCGCCTTTCCCGGGTGCCACGGGAGTCGGGGCGGGGCGCGGCAGCGGGGTCGGGTGAGCCCGGGCGAGAAGTGCGGACGCGGAGAGACTTGTCAACATTGTCCTCAAGGCGTAACCCCCCCCCCCTCCCCGCCCCTGCTCCGTCACTTCTCCACCAACAGAGGCCTGACGGCGGCGTCTCTCACTGTTTCCTATTACACGGGAGAACGCAGCTTCTCGAAGACGGGCCTCGGGACGGACAAAAAGTGCCGCGCGCGGTTGTGGATTCGCTCGTAGGCCGAGCCCGATACGGATGTGGCGAATCCGCGGGACAGATTCAGCTCCTGGCCGTACGCAGCCTGCGGAGCTGCGGCTGTCGCACTAAGGCGCGCGGCGGCCTAGGCGCGTCGGTCGGAGTTCCTCTGAGGTGAGATGAGGATTTTTTGGGTGATTTCGCTTGCCGAGGCGGGGAAAATAGACGCGAAATAGGTGGAGAATGGGAGGGAGGGTGGGGGGGGGAGGGGAAGACCGGAGGAAGAAGACGAGCAGGGGATGCGCTGCGTTTGTGAAGCGGCCGAGACCGCATTCGCGACTTGCGTCACGTTCGAGGGACGAGGTGCACGGAGACGAGGAATGCGAAAGTGGAGAGAGCGAGCGGCGGGCGAAATTTGCGTCAACGATCCCCCGCGTCTCCCGGCAGGCTAATTAAACTTTGACTTGGCGAGGGTGCCTTCATTACACATCCCACCCAAGGCCTCGCCTTGGATCCTCCGCCGCTCTTAATGAGCCTCTGTGTGCGGAGAGCGGCCGCGATACGGGGACTGGGAACCGGGATCGTGGTCGGACTTTGGGGCGAGGGAAAAAATAGAGGAATGTGCACCCACACGCAGGAATATGTACGGCAGTATTGTAATATTTACATACAGTAAGCACACGTACATAAAAAAAACCCATATATATACGCATTGTTTTCAGCACCCTGTTATTGGGACGTTATTCAATTCTCATTAAATCGTATCTCCACATTTCACTTTGGGCCTTTTTTCGCCACCTCAGCGCAATCCCCACCTTTTGTGTTTCTCGCATGGCTACGAGCTGCTTATCAGTCCCAGGGTGTTGTCTGCGCTATACGGGTCTTACTGGGTTCCTCTGAGGTGAGATGAGGATTTTTTGGGTGATTTCGCTTGCCGAGGCGGGGAAAATAGACGCGAAATAGGTCGAGAATGGGAGGGGGGGTGGGGGGGGGAGGGGAAGACCGGAGGAAGAAGACGAGCAGGGGATGCGCTGCGTTTGTGAAGCGGCCGAGACCGCATTCGCGACATGCGTCACGTTCGAGGGACGAGGTGCACGGAGACGAGGAATGCGAAAGTGGAGAGAGCGAGCGGCGGGCGATATTTGCGTCAACGATCCCCCGCGTCTCCCGGCAGGCTAATTAAACTTTGACTTGGCGAGGGTGCCTTCATTACACATCCCACCCAAGGCCTCGCCTTGGATCCTCCGCCGCTCTTAATGAGCCTCTGTGTGCGGAGAGCGGCCGCGATACGGGGACTGGGAACCGGGATCGTGGTCGGACTTTGGGGCGAGGGAAAAAATAGAGGAATGTGCACCCACACGCAGGAATATGTACGGCAGTATTGTAATATTTACATACAGTAAGCACACGTACATAAAAAAAACCCATATATATATACGCATTGTTTTCAGCACCCCGTTATTGGGACGTTATTCAATTCTCATTAAATCGTATCTCCACTTTTCACTTTGGGCCTTTTTTCGCCACCTCAGCGCAATCTCCACCTTTTGTGTTTCTCGCATGGCTACGAGCTGCTTATCAGTCCCAGGGTGTTGTCTGCGCTATACGGGTCTTACTTTGACAAGATCCGAGCTCGGAGGGAGCTCCTCAATAATTCATCAGGCGGCGCACTGCGGAGGCAACCTGCAAATGTTCTTTCGAGGCCGCGGATTGAGACTTGGAGATGGTCCGCCGGATGAGGGATTGCGCCGAACGCAGAGCCCTGTCGCTCCGTAACCAGAACGTGGTCAACGGGTCAGGGTGTCAGTTGTTTGTCAGTGCGATACGCTATTGATCGCCGTTGGCCAGACGTTTGGTTCCTGAGGCCAGACGTTTGGTTCCTCAGGTCAGACGCTTGGTTCCTCGGGTCAGACGTTTGGTTCCACGGGTCAGGCGCTTGGTTCCTCAGGTCAGACGCTTGGTCCCTCAGGTCAGACGTTTGGTTCCACGGGTCAGATGTTTTGGTTCCACAGGTCATACGTTTGGTTCCTCAGGTCAGACGTTTGGTGCCACGGGTCAGACGCTTGGCTCCTCAGGTCAGACGCTTGGTCCCTCAGGTCAGACGTTTGGTTCCACGGGTCAGATGTTTTGGTTCCACAGGTCATACGTTTGGTTCCTCGGGTCAGACGCTTGGTTCCACGGCTCAGATGTTTGGTTCTCTTCAGCCTTGAATTATTTTAGCATGTATTTATTTCAAGCAGTGATGTGGGGCCTGGTTGCATTTGCAGCATAAATTATAGAGCACTATTCCCCCGTTGCACTGTAGAATAAAAAGATGAACGATATTGCTTTGCAGTTAATGAGAACATTTGAATAATTGTAAAATGTACAAATACCAGTCCAGGCTGGTTTGTTTGTGTAGCACCGTTTGCAAGTCCTTTATAGGAGACAAGAGAAGTTATGAGAGAAACGCAGGTCTATATAAAAACACAGGATTAAAAAGAATCAAATCTAATATAAGAAATCATCTGAAAGGATATATATATATATATATATATATATATGAATACATTGTATATGTAATTATAAATAAAAATTTAAATAATTCACAAAAATAAAACAATTTGGGTAATCAACCTTGAATGAGTGCACATGCAATATTTAACCATTTCACATACCCAGCACACGTTTTATATCATAACCTAGTTCAATTAGAATCTGATGTTGGCCCTGGGCCTTAAGTGGATGGGGAAAAAATGCCAGTTCACAAGATGGCGACGGCCAAAACCGTACCTACTGCTGTGTGATTTGAGAGCGAAGCAAAAAAAAAAAAAAAGAATTTCCACGTTATGCTACGGCACCCTGTTGGATTTTCCGTCCGCAGCCTAATGGAAGCGGAATTGTAGAACGCTCAAACTCCGAACGACCTTTTCGCTCGAAATATTTTGAATGGATGCGAGCGGGGGGGGGGGAGGGGGGGCGTGATTGGCAAAATAACCATGTTTGTCAGGAGAGCGACGTAGACCCATCAGTATCCATCTGCCATTTTCTCATTTTGAGAAAATATAAGGGGGGGTTCTGGATGACTCGTGCCAATGAGCGGCGTGTGGGTAAAGATTGTAGAATTTCATCACCGTGGGCCAAATGTGGTTCCACTGCCTCGGCTGTTCAAATCTTCCGAGTCCAACGAGATAAATCAGCCCCAATATCTCCAGTCTCTCTCGCTTACATGTCGTCCGAGTCTTCATTTCGGGAGGCCGTGGTTCTTGCAGGCGAACGTACGCGTCGATGGCGGTGCGCGGCTTCCGCCACCCCCCCCCCCCCGGGCTGAACTTTCCCAGCCTGCCTCTTGGACGCCGATTGAACAATCCGAGCTGCATACAGAGAGAAGCGGGGCGCCGTAGGAAGGGCGAGGGGGGGCAGGGGGGGGGGGTGCGATCTACGTCGTCCATTGGTTTAAACAATGGGCGCTGTCGGTCTGGGTCGCACAGCAGGAAATGAAAAGATGGTTCTCTTCGATAAGTGCCTGGAGTTTGGCGATGTGTCGCACTAAATAAAAATTTAAATAATTCAGAAAAATAAAACAATTTGGGTAATCAACCTTGAATGAGTGCACATGCAATATTTAACCATTTCACATACCCAGCACACGTTTTATATCATAACACAGTTAAATTAGAATCTGATGTTGGCCCTGGGCCTTAAGTGGATGGGGAAAAAATGCCAGTTCACAAGATGGCGACGGCCGAAACCGTACCTACTGCTGTGTGATTTGAGAGCGAAGCAAAAAAAAAAAAAAAAGAATTTCCACGTTATGCTCCGGCACCCTGTTGGATTTTCCGTCCGCAGCCTAATGGAAGCGGAATTGTAGAACGACTCAAACTCCGAACGACCTTTTCGCTCGAAATATTTTGAATGGATGCGAGCGGGGGGGGGGGAGGGGGGGCGTGATTGGCAAAATAACCATGTTTGTCAGGAGAGCGACGTAGACCCATCAGTATCCATCTGCCATTTTCTCATTTTGAGAAAATATAAGGGGGGGTTCTGGATGACTCGTGCCAATGAGCGGCGTGTGGGTAAAGATTGTAGAATTTCATCACCGTGGGCCAAATGTGGTTCCACTGCCTCGGCTGTTCAAATCTTCCGAGTCCAACGAGATAAATCAGCCCCAATATCTCCAGTCTCTCTCGCTTACATGTCGTCCGAGTCTTCATTCGGGAGGCCGTGGTTCTTGCAGGCGAACGTACGCGTCGATGGCGGTGCGCGGCTTCCGCCACCCCCCCCCGGGCTGAACTTTCCCAGCCTGCCTCTTGGACGCCGATTGAACAATCCGAGCTGCATACAGAGAGAAGCGGGGCGCCGTAGGAAGGGCGAGGGGGGGCAGGGGGGGGGGGTGCGATCTACGTCGTCCATTGGTTTAAACAATGGGCGCTGTCGGTCTGGGTCGCACAGCAGGAAATGAAAAGATGGTTCTCTTCGATAAGTGCCTGGAGTTTGGCGATGTGTCGCACTCTGTGTGTGAGGGCTGGGGGGCCATCGTGTCTCGAGGTGCCACTTCCCGCCGGTCGCGCGCCATGATGCCTTGAGAGTACAGCAGAGCCATGTGAGGGCCTTTTGAGTCTTCCCATCAAACTTCTTCATGAACATCTATTGTTTAGCACCGGCATTTCGGTACTTTGGATTGATATTAAGTCAGAGCGAGACTACTCCGCTCCGGGCCACGATCACAACAAAGCACCGTTGGCCCGTCGCGCGCGGCATGCCAGCCGCACGTGCAGTCACGCGCCTGTAACGGGCGGGCTGCGCTCCGCGCCGCAGGCACAGAGCTCGAAAAAATGCACTTTCAGCATCTCTGCAAACCCAGGCAGATGGCAAAGAGGCAAAGATAGCGACACTGCCGTCTCACCCTCAGCGAAACTCGGCTCCGCTCGTGTCTATTTCGGGGTTATTTTTTACGACGCCAAAGGCATTTCTTTCGCGAATGCACTAAGCCCGCCAAATCCTGCGTCGTGCTGCTCTCTCGGCTGCTCCCCGAGACGTGCCTCGCGTCTCTGCTGTCCTCTCGGCCTTCGCGGCGGGAGAAGAAAAAAAACATGTGGCCATTGCTATGGAAACCATAGCCTTTTTCCCGCCCTGTTACTAAAATAGGAAGTAAGAAGGGGGTTAAAGAGTTACTGACGTGTTTTCCTTTCACAGCTCTTACATTGTGCTTCATTTCTCAGGCCCTTTTCTGTCAAGTGTGTTGTTATATGCCGATGTGTTGCAGTGGCTTTGTTAACACCCCTTTATCGCAAAGCCTTTTGCCATGCTTTCTGTGTAAATGTATGGCTGTATGTCTAACTTCAAGATTTGGGGCGAGGGACTCAAGATTCAGTATGTTTTTCCTCCGGATCTGAGCGAAAGCCGACGGGGAATTCTTACACTCCCAAATCCTCCCCCGTCGGCCCTGCAGTGCCCCCCACCCTCCACACTCTAATGGCCGGGGGGGGGGGGGGGGCATGATTTTGTGCTCGTAATGTTGGCATTTCTTTGGTCATGTTTTGCTGTTACCTTGCCCTTTTTTCTTCCCCAAGATGTGCCGTGATCTAATCCCCTGCCATGTTTTGCATTGTTCCCTTGACCACTTGTCCCCCTACGCATGTGTCAGACTGAAAAGGAAATTGTTACGCAGACAAATGTGGACGTTATTGATATTATGCCATGTTGCCTTGACAAATCAACTAACTATACATATACATACTGTATATATATATATATATATATTTCATAATAATAATTGACCCCTGCTAGGTTTCCAGACACTGAATGAATGCTATCCTTTATGGATTCATTTATTTCACACCCCAAAAGGTCTTAAAAACGTAATGTGGGTGTGCAGCTCACAGTGGGTCAATTCTATTCCCTTTTGGTGGCGGTTGTTTAAGACAAAATGGGATTGCCACATGCTTATGTGTGGTGTTGGGTTGGGAGGTGGGCGTCAGAGTCTCATCAGAAAAAGGGAGAGCAACATTTGTCATTGTGTCCCTCACTGTGCTGCGGTGTGTACTGAGAGTTTGGGGTAGCTTTCTGCCGCCACTCCTGAGGGTTTCCCCCGAGAGATTGAATCAATTTAAAATTAGCCACTGACGCCACTCATGTCCAACGGGGGGGTGATTGGGATTGATGCAATTATTCACAATGTATTGACTTAATTAAAGAAAAAACAAAGGGGGGAGGAGGGGGGGGGGTGTTGTTTAACACTATCCGAGAACAATCTTACACAGCTTTCTTTTTGTAATTTTTTTTTTCATGCAAAAATCATGCGGCCAATTTGTTGATGTAAGTGACCTGAACCTCGTGGTTTGCTACCTTACTTGACCAATCACAGCAGAACAACAATTGAGCGTGAGTGCAGTCAGCATAGGCGAGACTAGAAGTGAAGGATAGGCTGTCTAGCGCAATAGATGTTTAGTGTAATTTGTAAATCTGATTTTAACCTGTATTAGCGATGTGACGTGTAGGTGTGTGATGTACTGGGAGTCAGGACAGAACAGGTGGAGGATAGTGTATTTTACTTTACATCTTGTAGTATTTCAGCTTAGCATTAGTCAGCATAGTCACTTTTTTAAATAGAACAGACTAACTAAACTTATTTAACTAACCTCATGTTAAGTTTTAGTGCTGTTCTAATGCTGGTGTTGCTGTATTAACTGTTTTTCTTTTGTTGACCGGAGCTGGTCTGTCTTTCTCAGGACGGTCTCTGACGCTCTTTTCCTTCGTTGTCTCTTTCTTGTCCTAGGAGGTGAATTAGTGTTGCCGATAATAACGGTGGACTCCCTAGACCCCCCGTCCATCGCCACCCGCTACCCAGTAATCCCCCCGCCCCCGACCACCTATCGTCCTTTCCTCACCCTGCTCGAAACCACCAAAGAGTCCCTCCCCTTGCCCAACGGCGGTCCCCCGTGTCCCCTGGACCAGGAGGACTGCGAGGGGGCCATCGAAGTATCGGCTTACGGCTCGGGGGAGATGACCGAGTCGGACGACGAGGACTATTACAAAAACTCCCGCCTGGTCACCGACAGGACTGTCCTTCCTCCTCCCCCGGCCGTCGAGGGTAGCGCCCCCATCCCCCGAGACCGCCATTTCTCCCGCTTTCCCAACTCCCACCGCCCACCTCAGTCATCCACCCCCACGGCTAACCCCGACCAGCTTGGCCCGCGCATCAAGCCGGCCGCTGCCGGCGGCGGCAGCAGTAGCAACAACAACATCCCAGCCGGGAAAATGAACACCCGGGACCAGGTGTTGCTGCCGCCAGCACACCCCTCTTCGGACCCAGGCCACCGTAGAGTCCCGGGAATAACCTACCCCCCGAATTTCCCCCATGTTCCCACTCTAGATCCCACATCTCCGGAGAGAGGGCTGCCGGGAGCCGTCGAGGTGCAGCAGTCCAGCAGCACCACGGGGATGGTCGTCGGCATCGTGGCGGCCGCCGCCCTCTGCATCCTCATTCTGCTGTACGCCATGTACAAGTATCGCAACCGCGACGAGGGCTCCTACCAGGTGGACCAGAGTCGCAACTACATCAGCAACTCGGCCACGCAGAGCAACGGAGCCCTGGTGAAGGAGAAGCAGCCTGGCGGTGCCAAGACGGTCACCAAGAACAAGAAGAACAAGGACAAGGAGTACTACGTCTGAGGGAGTGCCGCCGTGACACGCGGCGAGACAGACAGCAGATGCACCACGCAAGGGAAATTTACAGGAGAGAGAGAGAGAGGGAGAGAGAGAGAGAGAGAGAGAGAGAGATGTGATGAGAAGAGGGCAGCGAGCGGAGAACGTAATGGAGGACAACACATTTTAAACCTCAGTATTGTCAGGCGACAACCCGCGGTACTTGTTCCGAGGCGGCAAACAAGGCCAAACCTTCAGCGTTGCTCTGACGGTGGACTTGAGTCAAGGCCATCGCACTTCCGATCTCCACGCGCACTGTGCCAATGCCCGCGTCCTGCTAGCGTAGGTGCCGATAAAACAGCGGTTTGCGAAATTAATATACGCCCTGCGGTTATTTAATACCTCGAGTACTGTAGGGAAGCACCGACATCAGTATTTGCGTCATTTCTTCAGGCCGGTGTGAGCCATTGCCGCATGACAGTATCCGCATATTACTCTCCAACCCAGCTCCCCGCGTCTCGTCAGATCTCTCTCTCTCTCTCTCTCTCTCTCTCTTCATCTCGTGGGCTCTCGCGCTCCGTTCCTCTCCCCGTCTCCGGTGTCCAGCGGACGACGCCACGTCGACTCTGCCGCGTTTCAAGCATGTAGTATTCGTTTACGAAAAAGAGATAAAAAAAAAAAAACTGCTTTTTCTTTTTGCGGAGTTAACGGGGGGGGGGGAAAACAAAAAAAAAAAGAGAAAAAAACATACGACCGCGATGGACGTTCATACCGACGTTTAACGTAGCAACCATGTGAGATACCACCGCTCCCACCCTAAGGGGGGCCAACTTACGTTTAGCTGCCAAAAACTTGTTGAGGCCGAACACCCTTTCGGTCGCCCTTTTGTTCCAGCAGCTCTGTGTCGTGTGTTTCCGGGGGGCTCCGACGCGTCCCCTCCAGGGTCGGCAGAGAAACGGTCGCGTTACTCGTCACGGAAAAAAAAACAAAAAAAACTCCAGCCAACAGGACAAAGCTCCGTTCTATATCGTTATAAATATATGTATAGAAGTTGCAGAAACCTATGGACCTAAGTTGTGAGAGAGAGGATGTGTTAGAGTTTGCCGATAGTGCACAGCAAAGACAAGACCGAAGGATTTTCGACGTTCCCAAATCCCTTTTTTCCCGCTTCGACACTTTTTCCCGCTTCTGCCCCCCCCCCCCCCGCCCTTTCGGGAACAGGAGCGGCTGACGCGATGCCTCGCTGCAAGACTCAGTCACCTTGGTTTGCTCCTTTTTTTTTTATTTGATTCTTTTCTCTGGACACCTGAGAAACATTCTGAGGGAAATTTTTGAGTTCCAATGTGGCGGGAGAAGTCGACTGTCTTTTGGTGCGTCTCTGGCCTGACGTGACTTGACGTGCGGCCAGTGGCGAAAGCGAAACTTTGCGGGAAGAGCACGCACATAAACGGGGCGAACGGCAGTCCCCCGGGGAAGATGCGTACGCCAGAACTCTAGTATTCCAATTTTTCTCGACTCTATTAAAAAAAAAAAAAGAAAAGAAAAAATGTACCATGAAAAGAAAAAGAAAACCCAGAAAAAGTTTGTGAAATGTCTAAATATTTGACTCTCATCCCCATTACTGCGAGAAATGTGTTTTCCCCTTCTGTCATTGCTGTTTGGAGAGAAAAAAAAAATTGGTCTACGACTCTGGGACACGGACATTTCTGTGTATTTTGTTTTTGTTCAGTGAGAAAATGAAAACCACATAGTCTCATTTACATGGCGAACACTTAACTCTCATCCTCAGTCTATTTTTTTATACCCGCATACCGTTCTCCGTTGGCCTGATGGTTTGTCCTCCTACTTTGCAGAGAGGCCGGTTATAACCCGCCCTCCTTCTTTGTCTCCTTTTATATCTATTTCTGTCCACATGACCGGAGAGACGCAACGTCAACCATTTCTTTCAACGGGCTCTATCGATCCCCTCTCCCACTACGTTCGTCGGGTTTCTCTCCCTCTCCATTGCAAGCATACTCCTCCCAGTATCTTCCTGTTCTTTCTAAATGTTATTGTAAAGTGTTCCAGTGAGATGACTCTAAATACGTGTACATTAACAGAGGGAATACACTTGGTTATATACTTCTTACTTCCTGTCTCGCGTGGTCTCTCTTTCTCTTTGTGTTCCGGTCCCGCTTCGTTTTTTTTAGCTTTTGCACAAAGGGAAGTGGGGGTGGTGGGGGGGTGTATGTTAAAAGAAAAAAAAAATAATAATCTGAAAGATTCTGTAGTTCATTGAAATTCTACACCTTCTGCCTCCGGGACGCAGCTCGACTTCATCTCCTTAACTCCTTGACCGCACGTGCCTTTTGCCAAAAATTTTTTCTTCCAAGCGTCGTTCCTCCTCCAGCCAGCGTTCCATTTGCAGACTCTGAAAAACTGAAAGTGGGTACACAGAGGGCGAGACCTGAGAAAACGCCGCTGGAGACGAAATCCAGCGACGTCCCGAACCAGGGTAGGTAGGTTATTTTTCCATTTTTTTGTTCCTTATTTACATTGGAAGCAGCTTGTATCTTATTTGACCACGCCAGCATGTTACGGATATTCAGTAAGTGTGACTAATCTATCTCTTGCAGGGCGTGATGGGTTCTGTCCGTCGATAAAAAAAAAAAAAATGTGATCCGTGGCCGAAAATCAGAGCATCTCGTTCCTGTGATTACTTTTCGGAAGAGTAAAGGTTGCCCGACTTGAAGCGTTCAATCAATCATCATCAGTGAATGTTTATTCATATGGCCCATAATCACAAATAACAATTTGCCTCGCAGGGCTCTACATTACGTACAGCTCGCGGCATCCTCTGCCCTTAACCCCTCGAAAGGGTGGGGAAAAACCGTCCCAGGATGGACAGAGGGGCAATAGATGCCGCATGTCAACGTTATTCATTATATGTATTATAGTAGTTGAGAAAAAGAGAAAAGGCCGAGCAGCAATGATTTGTTAAATGTTAACCAGTGTCGTGGGAGCGGGTCAGGGATGCCTTGTGAGTTTTTGAACTTGCTTTTGTAATTTTAAATGGATTTTTCATTTTTTCTTAACTCATAGTGTAGCATGTTGTTCATCGCAGGCCTGTGAGCTTGTTAGTATACAAGTACAGACATTTAAAAAAATATATTATTTATCTTTTTTTTTTTTTTTTTTTCATGTCACACAGTATGAGGTTTTTTTGGGCATTTTTGAACAACAGGCTACACCCACAAGTTGTTTTTTTTTTTTTTTTTTTACCATTTTTCAACATACATTATATTTAGGATATATGTATATATATCATCCTATGACTGTCTTTTTCTTTTGTAGGATCAACATTTTGATAACATGTATTGCGTCCACTCTATCTGTAGGAGTATATCCAATCAATTTCAGCCCCTCCCGTCACAGCTGACTTTTATCCCCGCTGATTGGGGAATTAGGAGCACCTGGAGAGGAGAGTAAAAAAAAAAAATCCGCATGGCAGTTGTCTCCGCAGCTCTTTCTGGGACTCCGCTGAGACTTTGTCTTTCATGCGTAGGTTTGTGACCCAGGGGAAGTCATGAAGTATCAGCCAAGCAAAATTCTAGAGAAATGGCGTTTGAGCAGGTGGTTTGTCTGCGATGTTTTGGGCGACATTTGTTCCCGTCAGCGAATGAAAAATGTTTTCTTGCATTGCGTCATTTATGTATGTTTTTTTCTAGGTGATGCGTCTGGCAGGCAGTTCCTACTTCATAGGTAGGCTTAAAAAAACGAATTATTATATATATATAGTAATCACCTATATATATTATATACTTTTTATAATGGCCTTACAAGTATTCAATATTTTCTGTGTCTTGAAGATTGTCTTTATTTTTGAAATACTGAAGTTGCTGCATCTCCACTTTTGCCTTTGAATAATTCTTCTTGTCACGTGATTATGGCCTCAAAAAGCTTTATACCTCCGCTTAATACTTTAGCTTCACGCTTTTGTTTGAGTTATACTTTGGTTTTAAATGATAACGTACTTCCACGCACATACATACTTATTACGTTTAGTTTTCAATGATAGCTTAGTTTTTACAATATATTTTAGTTTTTAACTTAAATATCCTCTAATTTAAATGAATTTAAAATATACTTATAGTTTTTAGTTCATACATTTGTTTATTTTATTTTTGGCTCATGTTTTCAAGAAGTCAACCGGAAGTAAGCGTCGGCTGTAAGCGCAGCCAATCACAGCATTGCCCCCCTCCCCCCCCCCACCCTCTTCACAGCTGACTTTTATCCCCCCCCCCCCCCCCCCCCTCCCCCTCACACCCTCTTCACAGCTGACTTTTATCCCCGCTGATCACACAGTGATTAGGAGCACCTGGAGAGAAAAAAGCTCACCCGGCCACATTGCGGAACTTTGCGGAACTTGTTGCACGCAAGCCTGTGTTTTACGTTTTTTGGACCACTCTTACTAAAATATGCGAGGACCTTTCTCTTGTGAATTTATTCCAATCTTTGGTCTCGTCTTTTTCCTTTTTCTACTCCGAGCGTTGGGATTTCCTTGTCAGCGTTATTTGTCCGACGTCTGCTGCACTTTGTTTTAAAGGTGGTGTATGCGGTGGAGGAAGTGTTCCGCTTGATTTTGCATAATCTTGTCTTGTATCACCTGTTTTTCTTTCTAAGGTGACGCGGCGTGGATGAAGACTTCAGCATCCAACCTGGTGCGAGACAGGTATGGTTTATTTTAAAGTATCAAACATTTTCTAACTTGTTCGCCTTTTCCTGTTTTATCGTGCGTATGGATAGAAACGCGTATATTTCGAGCTCAACAAGTAAAAAATGTGCAATTGAAATGTATTTTAACCCTCCTGTTATGTTTATGAATTTACGTCCATCGGTTGTGCTGGGGGTGATATTGACCCGTTACAGTTTCAAACCAATTAAGTCAGACCTAAATTGATTTTGTTCCTCCTTGCTTAATGTTGGCTTTATTATACATTTAATTGTAATAATTTTTAAGAAAAAACTTTATAAATATATATATTTTTGTATTTAATTGTTTTATATATATATATTTATATAAGTCATTGATTCTTGTTCCCGCCTGTAATTAACCATATTTAGACTTCAATTTCTCACTCCCACTGGATGCATTGTGTGTTGGTCCTAAATATAAGTGTAAGTTTTATTTTCTTTACGCCTCACCAGAGAGGTTGAACCAGGTTCTTTTTTTATGCATAGGTTTGTGGCCCAAAAATAGGAAAAGTCATGAAGTATCAGCAAGAAAATGGCATTTGAGATGGTGGTTTATCTGCAATGTTTTGGATGACAGTTGCTTCTAACTTCCCATCAGCTAATCAAATATTTTGTATTGTGTATTTCAATAATTTTTTTCCCGAGGTGATGCATCTGGAATGCTGTTGAAGACTTAAGCTTCCTACTTCACAGGGATGGTAAACAAAACTAATTGTAAGCTCTTATGGACTTGCATGTATTCAATATTTTCTGTGTCTTATCAATGTTTTAGATGGTGCAGCTCCACTTTCGCGTTTGAGCCCATAAGCACGCAAAAAGAATTATTCAAACAGATTTATACTTTAGCTTAATAGTTTAGCTTGGTGGTTTTGTTTAAATTCGACTTTAGTTTTAAATTATAACATAGTTTTAAAGAATTATTTCATTTTTAAGTTTAAAATGTACTTTTTAGGCAACTCATTTTTGTGTCATATTTTTTTTTTTTTTAAGGTTTAAATTCTGTCAAATATTGTCTTGTATTTATCACTTCTCGGCGATGATTCCGAAAGAAGTTTTCTGCTTGGATCTTCCTGCCATGCGAGTAGATTGTCTTTTTTTTTTTGAATGCTGAAGATGATGCAGCTCCACTTTTGCGTTTGTATAATTCTTCTTGTCAGGTGAGTACGGCCTCAAACAGCTTTATACTTAATGCTTTTAATTAAATTATACTTTAGTTATAAAATATACTGTTTAATTTACTTTTTTTTTTTTTTTTAGATTGTGTTTATTTCTCAGATGATGGTGAATCTCCACTTCCTTTGTTTAAATTATAACATAGTTTTAAAGAATTCTTTAATGTTTAAGTTTAAAATATACTTTTTAGGTGACTAATTGTTGTCATTTTTTTTTTTTTTTTAAGGTTTAAATTCTGTCAAATATTGTCTTGTATTCATCACTTCTAGGCGATGCGTCCGACATGCTGTGAAAGAAGTTTTCTGCTTGGATCTTCAGGCCAGGCGAGTAGATTGTGTTTATTTCTCAGATGATGGTGAATCTCCACTTCCTTTTTTTTAATTAATTTTTTCATTATAGTTTAGTGTTTAACAATTCTTTTGTATTTTTTTTTTTCAAGGTTTATATCGTCTTGGATTTATGTTTTAAGCGATGCGTCCGACATGCCGTGGAAGACGTTTTCTGCTTGGATCGCCATGCCAGGTGAATATGGCTTCAAAAATTGCAATTCACTTTTTGGAATGGGGACAGTCCGAACTGACTGAGGAAGTTCATTTTGTCTTAGATGCTGGAACTCGTGCAGCGTTTCCTTTTGTCTTTTTTATTTTATATACAAGTCATTGATTCTTGTTGCCGTCTGTAATTAACCCTTTAGACTTCAATTTCGCACTCACACTAGATGCGGTGTGTGTTGGTCCTAAATATAAGTGCAAGTTTTATTTAGTTTACGCCTCACCAGAGAGGTTGAACCAGGTTCTAGACATATGGGTCAAATTGACTGGAAACATAGCCAATGAGAAAACGAAATGGTAATAAAATACCTAAGAGGGTTTTTTTTTTTTTTATGCATAGGTTTGTGGCCCAAAAATAGGGAAAGTCATGAAGTATCTGCAAGAAAATGGCATTTGAGATGGTCTGCAACGTTTTGGATGACATTTGCTTCTAACTTCCTATCAGCTAATCAAATATTTTGTATTGTGTATTTTAATTTTTTTTCTCCCTAGGTGATGCGTCTGGAATGCTGTTGAAGACTGAAGCTTCCTACTTCACAGGGATGGTAAAAAAAAAAAAAAAAGTAATTGTAAGCTCTTCTCAGTTGTATGTTTGTGTTGAGATATGTTTATAATGGAATTGTTAGTATGGACTTGCATGTATTCAATATTTTCTGTCTTAAAAATGTGTCAATTTGTTTAGATGGTGCAGCTCCACTTTTCGCGTGCTTACGGGCTCAAACAGATTTATACTTTAAGCTTAATAGTTTAGCTTGATTATTGATATTTGTTTTTGTGTCTTAAAGATTGTCTTTAATTTTTTTCTAAATTCTGTCAAATATTGTCTTGTATTCATCACTTCTAGGCGATGCGTCCGACATGCTGTGAAAGAAGTTTTCTGCTTGGATCTTCAGGCCAGGCGAGTAGATTGTGTTTATTTCTCAGATGATGGTGAATCTCCACTTCCTTTTTCTTTTTTAATTATAGTTTAGTGTTTAACAATTTTTTTGTATTTTTTTTCAAGGTTTATATCGTCTTGGATTTATGTTTTAAGCGATGCGTCCGACATGCCGTGGAAGACGTTTTCTGCTTGGATCTTCATGCCAGGTGAATATGACTTCAAAAATTGCAATTCACTTTTTGTAATGGGGACAGTCCGAACTGACTGAGGAAGTTCATTTTGTCTTAGATGCTGGAACTCGTGCAGCGTTTCCTTTTGTCTTTTTTATTTTATATACAAGTCATTGATTCTTGTTGCCGTCTGTAATTAACCATCTTTAGACTTCAATTTCTCACTCACACGAGATGCGGTGTGTGTTGGTCCTAAATATAAGTGCAAGTTTTATTTAGTTTACGCCTCACCAGAGGTTGAACCAGGTTCTAGACATTTGGGTCAAATTGACTGGAAACATAGCCAATGAGAAAATGAAATAGTAATAAAATACCTAAGAGGGTTTTTTGTTTTTTTTATGCATAGGTTTGTGGCCCAAAAATAGGGAAAGTCGTGAAGTATCTGCAAGAAAATGGCATTTGAGATGGTGGTTTATCTGCAATGTTTTGGTTGACAGTTGCTTCTAACTTCCCATCAGCTAATCAAATGTTTTGTATTGTGTATTTCAATAATTTTTTTCCCTAGGTGATGCATCTGGAATGCTGTTGAAGACTTAAGCTTCCTACTTCACAGGGATGGTAAAAAAAAACAAAAACTAATTGTAAGCTCTTCTTAGTTGTATGTGTGTGTTGAGATATGTGTATAATGGAATTGTTATTATGGACTTGCATGTATTCAATATTTTCTGTGTCTTAAAAATTATTTAATTTTTTAGATGGTGCAGCTCCACTTTCGCGTTTGAGCCCATAAGCACGCGAAAACAAGAATTATTCAAACAGATTTATACATTAGCTTAATAGTTTAGCTTGATGGTTTTGTTTAAATTATAACATAGATTTAAAGAATTCTTTAATGTTTAAGTTTAAAATATACTTTTTAGGTGACTAATTGTTGTCATTTTTTTTTTTTTAAGGTTTAAATTTTGTCAAATATTGTCTTGTATTTATCACTTCTAGGCGATGCGTCTGACATGCTGTGAAAGAAGTTTTCTGCTTGGATCGTCAGGCCAGGCGAGTAGATTGTTTATTTCTCAGATGATGGTGAATCTCCACTTCCTTTTTCTTTTTTTAATTATAGTTTAGTGTTTAACAATTCTTTTGTATTTTTTTTTTCAAGGTTTATATCGTCTTGGATTTATGTTTTAAGCGATGCGTCCGACATGCCGTGGAAGACGTTTTCTGCTTGGATCTTCATGCCAGGTGAATATGACTTCAAAAATTGCAATTCACTTTTTGGAATGGGGACAGTCCGAACTGACTGAGGAAGTTCATTTTGTCTTACATGCTGGAACTCGTGCAGCGTTTCCTTTGTCTTTTATTTTATTTTATATACAAGTCATTGATTCTTGTTCCCGTCTGTAATTAACCATCCTTAGACTTCAATTTTGCACTCACACTAGATGCGGTGTGTGTTGGTCCTAAATATAAGTGCAAGTTTTATTTAGTTTATGCCTCACCAGAGAGGTTGAACCAGGTTCTAGACATATGGGTCAAATTGACTGGAAACATAGCCAATGAGAAAACGAAATAGTAATAAAATACCTAAGAGGGTTTTTTTTTTTGCATAGGTTTGTGGCCCAAAAATAGGGAAAGTCGTGAAGTATCTGCAAGAAAATGGCATTTGAGATGGTCTGCAACGTTTTGGATGACATTTGCTTCTTACTTCCCATCAGCTAATCAAATATTTTGTATTGTGTATTTTATTTTTTTTTTCCCCTAGGTGATGCGTCTGGAATGCTGTTGAAGACTGAAGCTTCCTACTTCACAGGGATGGTAAAAAAAAAAAAAAAACGAATTGTAAGCTCTTCTTAGTTGTACGTTTGTGTTGAGATATGTGTATAATGGAATTGTTATTATGGACTTGCATGTATTCAATTTTTTCTGTGTCTTAAAAATTAGTACATTTTTTTTAGATGGTGCAGCTCCACTTTCGCGTTTGAGCCCATAAGCACGTGAAAACAAGAATTATTCAAACAGATTTATACATTAGCTTAATAGTTTAGCTTGATGGTTTTGTTTAAATTATAACATAGATTTAAAGAATTCTTTAATGTTTAAGTTTAAAATATACTTTTTAGGTGACTAAAAGTCATGAAGTATCTGCAAGAAAATGGCATTTGAGATGGTCTGCAACGTTTTGGATGACATTTGCTTCTAACTTCCCATCAGCTAATCAAATATTTTGTATTGTGTATTTTAATTTTTTTTCTCCCTAGGTGATGCGTCTGGAATGCTGTTGAAGACTGAAGCTTCCTACTTCACAGGGATGGTAAAAAAAAAAAAAAACTAATTGTAAGCTCTTCTCAGTTGTATGTTTGTGTTGAGATATGTTTATAATGGAATTGTTAGTATGGACTTGCATGTATTCAATATTTTCTGTCTTAAAAATGTGTCAATTTGTTTAGATGGTGCAGCTCCACTTTTCGCGTGCTTACGGGCTCAAACAGATTTATACTTTAAGCTTAATAGTTTAGCTTGATTATTGATATTTGTTTTTGTGTCTTAAAGATTGTCTTTAATTTTTTTCCAAACTGTCTCCCATGTGGTCAAATGTCCTGTTGTAATGACGGTACTGTTGAATAAAATAAAATGTGTTTCTCCATCCATGAAATGAATCTTATTGGCACGAGACTCCTGACCAGCACGTTGAAGATGCGGCGTTTCCTCCTTGTGACACGTTAGTAAAAACAAAAAGTTGAATCTCAAAAAAAATAAAAAATAAAACGTCCAAAATGTTTGGCACTTCCAACCTGAATATATATAAAAAAAAAGAGGGGAAAGTAATGATTGGCACGGGAATCGCAGAGTTAGAGCTGTCGACAACTAACTCACTTTGGAAATAATCAAAGGGTCTGGGCACTCCAAATGTTTAAGTATAACTTTAAAAATTAAATCAATTAAAGTATACATCGGAAATACATACATTTCGAGCAAAGCCGGAAACCATACTGCCCGACTTCAAGTTTCCAAGCAGAAGTCATCCACCGCGTGCTCGTCGCATCACCTTGAAAACAAGAGAACACAATCACATTTGAGTGACGAAAGGAAAACAGTTGAGCTCGAAATATAATAGAGATCCATACGCACAATAAAGAATAATATAGTTTCGAAATATTTCAATTATATACAATAAACCATACTTATCTCACATGAAGTTGGAAGCTGCAGTCGTCATACCCCACATGGACGACACCTCCTTCCTTTCTATAGCACTTTGCATACACAGGATGTAGCTCAAGTGCCTGAACAACTCTTACCGGAGCTAAAACTTGACAGGGCCTAGGACACGTCCCAGTCACACCCAAGCAGGACGGACGGCGCAGGAGCCGCAACCCCCTCCCCCCCAAAAGGCACAAAAAGCAATCGGGACAAAACCAACAACCGCAAACCAAATGGTTGCCTCCGATTCCTGCTTCGGAAATCATCAGTCAACGACAGTCTGAACCTGGCATCTCGCCAGGCGCCCAGCCCTGACCCGACCAGAGCCCGGCACCTGGCGCCCCCCGGTGCCCGGGAGGCGAAGCTACCGTTTGGTTTTGCGGTTATCCCAAATGCTTTTTGTCGCACCGAAACGTGCCGTGCCAAAAACAGGGACCCAACTGTAAATGAAAATACAAAAACATAGAGACAATTTAAGCATTTCTAATTAAAAATAATAATATATATATATATATACAAACAAGTAAAGAAGAGGCAACGTAGTACAAGGAGAAAGACAAGACTAAAGATTCTAGTAAAAGCTAAGAATTTATAAAAAAATTAATAAATATGTGCAACTCGCATGAAGTTCAAAATTGTACATTGTATTCATCATTACTATTTCTTTTCTCTAAAGTTGTTTTG
This sequence comes from Colistium nudipinnis, assembly GCA_016785305.1. NCBI lineage: Eukaryota > Metazoa > Chordata > Actinopteri > Pleuronectiformes > Rhombosoleidae > Colistium > Colistium nudipinnis. Next base: position 325,514 of record JAFBJU010000197.1, read on the forward strand.
GGTTTGAGCACCTTTGCACTACCAACTCTCCAAGATGGCGGTGTTGTCGACAATCTTCCCAGCTAATACGAAGGGGGTAAGCCCCAGGGGGTTCCCACGAGTTCCACAGATGAAGCTACCGAAAAAGCCAACGGCGAATCAAAAAAAAAAATGTATAAAACAGCGAGGTAAGACACAACTTCTGCTGAGGCAACCAACGACAAAGCTCAGAGCTAATAGCTAACTAAAGCCAGTGAGGCAAGAGGAAGTCCATGTGTCAAACAACTTGCCTCGTAAAAGAGCCGACCGCTGACAAAAACCACTGCAGTAAAAAAGAAAAAAAACTTCTACCAACAAAACTGACAAAAAAAAAAGCGAACCGCAATAATATAAAGCAGAGTGAAGTAAGACAAAAGTTCTGGTGAGACGACTAACAAAAAACAGCAAAGAGCTAACAAAAACCCACGAGGTAAGACACACAGAGGCAAATAACAAAAAAAAGCTTACAGCTAATCGCTAACAAAAAAAAAAACAGTGAGAAGATAAAGCGAGACAATGCCACGCGTCAAAACAAGAAGTTCGACAGAGGCAGCTAAAAAAACAACAAAAACAACAACAACTAAACGTCAACTAACAAACGAGCCCGCAACAAACCAAAGGCCGACACAAGGCCGCAGAGGCAAATAACAATCAAGCTAAAAGCCGGGAAAAAACGTTCGACATGAAACACAGGCAGACTTGCAACAAGTTCCGCAAAGAACAAGGGAGAGGAAGGAAGGCACCTCACCGCACAAAGGACCAGAGCAGGTGCAGCCACCGACCTTCTGGGCCCACTCCCGGTGATGAGTGAGCTCTCCTCCCCAGGTGCTCCTCATCACTGTGATTGGGGATCAGCGGGGATGAAAGTCAGCTGTGACCGGGGGGCCATGCTGCGATTGGCCGCGATCACAGCTGACGGTTACTTCCTGTTGACTTCTTCGTGGGGGGGGGTTTTAAATCCCCTACCTTTACTTTTTTTCCTTTGGCCAGTGCTGCTGCCCCCAATGCCGGCGTTCCGATTCTTTTTCCACACATACGCATATTATATTGAATATTCAAACTTTGAAATCCTACTTTGGGCAAAGTGCATAGCTGCGCCAACACCTCAGCCGCCGGCAAAGGAGAGGTCCAAGAGGTATGTCGGCAATGAAACAAAAACCGTCACTCAGACGTGTCATTTCCCATCATCGTCTTAAATATGTCAAACATACGGTCAATAAAGGCTATTTATCTGGATCAAAAAGTTTTTGTTTTTTTATGTTGCCACCCGGATACGCGTTCTGAAATATCTGCCGTGCATCTCTCCCGATAATATTGATTGAGGCCCGACGACACCAAACGAAGACAGAAATTATGAATATTTAAATAACCCGCTCAGATTTGCGCCTAGGCCCCTTGTTTTCAAGTAAATACGAAATGCGTAAGATAAATATAAACACGGACGTGTTATTGGATCTGTATTTATATCGTATGACATTTTTTTGGGAGTTTTTGGACGACATGCTATACTACGACATGTTAATGACAAATTTTTGGTCATATTTGTCATTTTTGAACAACATTCTATACTATGACATTTTGGTTGTCATTTTTAGACGACATGCTATACTATGACGTTTTTTGGACGACAAGCTATACTATGAATTTTTTTTGGAATTTTTGGACTACATGCTATACTATGACGTTTTTGGACGACATACTATACTATGACGTTTTTTGGACGACAAGCTATACTATGACGTTTTTTGGACGACAAGCTATACTATGACATTTTTTTGGAATTTTTGGACGACATTCTATACCATGACGTTTTTGAACGACATACTATACTATGAGGATTTTTGGACGACAGGCTATACTATGACGTTTTTTTCGCATGTTTGGACTACATGCTATACTATGACTTATTTGGACGACGGGCGACATTTTTTCTCATTTTTGGACGATATGCTACACTAAAACATTTTCTTTTGTTTTTTTTGGACGACAGGCCATACTATGACTTTTTTTATGACGACATGCTTTACTATGACGTTATTTGGAAGACAGGCTAAACTATGACGTTTTTGAACGACATACTATACTATGACGTTTTTGAACGACATACTATACTATGACGTTTTTAATGACGACAGACTATACTATGAAGTTTTTTGGACAACAGGCTATACTATGACGTTTTTTTGTCATTTTTGGAAGACATTCTAAACTATGATGTTTTTGGACGACTCGCGACATTTTTTGTAATTTTTAGAAGACATGCCACACTAAAATATTTTTTTTTGTCATTTTCGGACGACATGCTATACTATGACATATTTTGGACGACAGGTGACATTTTTGTAATTTTTGGACGACAGGCTATACTGTGACGTTTTTTGGAAGACAGGCTATACTATGGCGTTTTTTGTCATGTTTGGACGACAGGCTATACTATGACGTTTTTTGGAAGACAGGCAATACTATGACGTTTTTTGGAAGACAGGCTATACTATGGCGTTTTTTGTCATTTTTTGATGACAGGCTATACTAAGACGATTTTTTGGACGACAGGCTATACTATGGCGTTTTTTGTCATTTTTGGATGACAGGCTATACTATGAAGTTTTTTGTCATTTTTGGACGACAGGCTATACTATGACGTTTTTGAACGACAGGCTATACTATGACAATTTTATGACGACAGGCTATACTATGGCGTTTTTTATCATTTTTCACAACACAATGTTTTTTGTCATTTTTGGACCACAGGCTATATAATGACTTTTTTTTTATTTTTTTTTGAAAGACAGGCCATACTGTGACGTTTTTACCGACGACAGGCTACACTATGACGTTTTTGGACGACATGTTATACTAAAGCGTTTTTTGTAATTTTTGGACAACAGGCTATACTATGACGTTTTTAGACGACAGGCTATAGTATGACGTTTTTTTGTCATCTTTGGACAACATTCTAAACTATGATGACGTTTTTGGATGACATGCCACACTAAAACTATTTTTTTTGTAATATTTCGACAACAGGCCATACTTTTTTTATGACGACAGGTGACATTTTTTGTCATTTTTGCAAGACAGGCTATACTATGGCGTTTTTTTTCATTTTTGGACGACATGCTATACTATGACGTTATACTATGACGTTTTTAATGACGACAGGCTATACTATGACGTTTTTTTGTCATTTTTGGACAACATTCTAAACTATGATGACGTTTTTGGACGACATGCCACACTAAAACTATATATTTTTTTAATATTGTGACGACAGGCTATACTATGACGTTTTCGAACGACATACTATATTATTTTACATTACATTTTTATAACGAAAGGCTATACTATGACTTTTTTTATGACGACAGGCTATACTATGACGTTTTTTTGTCATTTTTGGATGACATGCTTTATTATGAAGTTTTTTGGACGACAGGTAAAATTTTTGGTAATTTTTGGAGGACAGTCTATAGTATGATGTTTTTTATGACGACAGGTGACATTTTTTGTCATTTTTGCACGACATGCTATACTATGACGTTTTTAATGACGACAAACTATACTGTGACGTTTTTTGGTCGACAGGCTACACTATGGCGTTTTTTGTCATTTTTAGACGACATGCTATACTATGACGTTTTTTGGACGACATGCTATACTATGACGTTTTTTAGACGACATGCTATACTATGACGTTTTTGAACGACATACTATACTATGACGTTTTTGATGACGACAGACTATACTATGACGTATTTGGACAACAGGCTATACTATGACATTTTTTGGATGACAGGCGACATTTTTTGTCAATTTTATAAGACATGCCACACTAAAATTATTTTTTTTGTAATTTTTGGACGACAGGCTATACTATGACGTATTTAATGACGACAAACTATACTGTGTCGTTTTTTGGACGACAGGCTACACTATGACGTTTTTGGACAACATGTTATACTAAAGCGTTTTTTTCAATTTTTGGACAACTACTATGACGTTTTTAGACGACAGGCTATACTATGACGTTTTTTTGTCATTTTTGGAATACATTCTAATTTATGATGACGTTTTTGGAAGACATGCCACAGTAAAAACATTTTTTTGTAATATTTCGACGACAGGCTTTACTATGCTATACTATGGGGTTTTTTTGTCATTTTTAGACAACATGCTATACTATGACGTTTTTTGGACGACAGGCTATACTATTACGTTTTTTGGACGACATGCTATACTATGACGTTTTTAATGACGACAAACTATACTGTGTCGTTTTTTGGACGACAGGCTACACTATGGCGTTTTTGGTCATTTTTAGACGACATGCTATACTATGACGTTTTATGGACGACAGGCTATACTGTGACGTTTTTGGACGACAGGCTATACTATGACTTGTTTATAATGACAGGCTATACTATGACTTTTTTTATGACGACATGCTGTACTATGACTTTGGAGGACAGGTGACATTTTTTGTCATTTTTGCACGACAGGCTATACGATGGCGTTTTTTGTCATTTTTGGACGACATGCTATACTATGACATTCTTGGACGACAAGTTATTCTATGACGTTTTTGGATGACAGGCTATACTGTGAAGTTTTTTGTCATTTTTGGACGACATGCTTTACTAAATCGTTTTTTTGTCATTTTTGGACGACAGGCTATACTATGACGTTTTTTTGTCATTTTTAGACGACATGCTATACTATGAAGTTTTTGGACGACGTACTATACTATGACGTTTTTTTTGTCATTTTTTGGACAACATTCTTAACTATGATGACGTTTTTGAACGACATTCCACACTAAAACTATTTTTTTTGTCATTTTTGGACGACAGGCTATACTAAGACGATTTTTTGGACGACAGGCTATACTATGGCATTTTTTGTCATTTTTGGACGACAGGCTATACTATGACATTTTTGGACGACAAGTTATACTATGACCATTTTTGGATGACAGGCTATACTATGAAGTTTTTTTTGTCATTTTTGGACGACAGGCTATACTATGACGATTTTATGACGACAGGCTATACTATGGCGTTTTTTGTCATTTTTGGATGACATGCTATACTATGACATTTTTGGACGACAAGTTATACTATGACCATTTTTGGATGACAGGCTATACTATGAAGTTTTTTTTGTCATTTTTGGACGACAGGCTATACTATGACGATTCTATGACGACAGCCTGTACTATGGCGTTTTTAGACGACAGGCTATACTATGACGTTTTTTTGTCATTTTTGGTAAACATTCTAAGCTATGATGACGTTTTTGGACGACATACTATACTATGGCGTTTTTTGGACTACATGCTATACTATGACGTTTTTGGACGACATACTATAATATGGCCTGTTTTGGACGACAAGCTATACTATGACGTTTTTGAACGACATACTATACTATGACGATTTTTGGACGACAGGCGTAATTTTTGGTCATTTTTAGACAACAGAATAGTATGTCGTCCAAAAACGTCATGGCCTATGACGTTTTTGAACGACAGGCTATACTATGACGATTTTATGACGACAGGCTATACTATGGCGTTTTTAGACGACAGGCTATACTATGACGTTTTATTGTCATTTTTGGACAACATTCTAAACTATGATAACATTTTTGGACGACATTCCACACTAAAACTATTTTTTTTTAATATTTCGACGACAGGCTATACTAGGACGTTTTTGAACGACAGGCTATACTATGACTTGTTTATAACGACAGGCTATACTATGACTTTTTTTGTCATTTTTGGACGACATGCTATACTATGAAGTTTTTTGGACAACAGGTGACATTTTTTGTATTTTTTGGACGACAGGCTATACTATGACGTTTTCGAACGACATACTATACTATGACATTTTTTGAACGACAGGCTATACTATGACTTGTTTATAATGACAGGCTATACTATGACTTGTTTTATGACGACAGGCTATACTATGACGTTTTTTGTCATTTTTGGACGACATGCTTTACTATGACGTTTTTTGGACGACAGGCTATACTATGATGTTTTTTGTCATTTTTGGACGACAGGCTATACTATGACGATTTTTAGGACGACAGGCTATACTATGGCGTTTTTTGTCATTTTTTGATGTTTTTTTTGACATTTTTGGATGACATGCTATACTATGACATTTTTGGACGACAAGTTATACTATGACGATTTTTAGAAGACAGGCTATACTATGACGTTTCTGAACGACATACTATACTATGACGTTTTTAATGACGACAGACTATAATATTACGTATTTTGGACAACAGGCTATACTATGAAATTTTTTGGATGACTGTCGACATTTTTTTGTCATTTTTAGAAGACATGCCACACTAAAATTATTTTTATTTGTCATTTTCAGACAACATGCTATACTATGACGTTTTTGGACGACATGCTATACTATGAAATTTTTTGGATGACCGGCGACATTTTTTGTCATTTTTAGAAGACATGCCACACTAAAATTATTTTTATTTGTCATTTTCAGACAACATGCTATACTATGACGTTTTTTGGACGACAGGTGACATTTTTTGTAATTTTTGGACGACAGGCTATACTGTGACGTTTTTTGGACGACAGGCAATACTAAGACGATTTTTAGGACGACAGGCTATACTATGGCGTTTTTTATCAGTTTTGGATGTTTTTTTTGTTCTTTTTGGATGACATGCTATACTTTGAAATTTTTGGACGACAAGTTATACTATGACGATTTTTAGAAGACATGCTATACTATGAAGTTTTTGGACGACATGTTATACTAAAGCGTTTTTTTGTCATTTTTGGACAACATTGTAAGCTATGATGACGTTTTTGGACGACAAGCCACACTAAAACTATTTTTTTTGTCATTATTCGACGACAGGCTAGACTATGATGTTTTCGAACGACATACTATACTCTGACGTTTTTGAACGACAGGCTATACTATGACTTGTTTATAACGACAGGCTATATACTATGACTTTTTTAGACGACAGGCTATACTATGACGTTTTTTTGTCATTTTTATGACGACAGGCTATACTATGACGTTTTTGAACGACATACTATACTATGACTTTTTTGGACAACAGGTTATACAATGACGATTTTTGGATGACAGGCTATACTATGAAGTTTTTGTCATTTTTGGACGACATGATATACTAAAACGGATTTTTGACATTTTTGAACGACATACTATACTATGACGTTTTTAATGACGACAGACTATACCGTGACGTTTTTTGGACGACAGGCAATACTATGACGCTTTTTGGATGACATGCTATACTTTGACATTTTTGGACGACAAGTTATACTATGACGATTTTTAGAAGACATGCTAT
>JAFBJU010000198.1:0-43393 GCA_016785305.1 Colistium nudipinnis
CCATCGGGACCTGCAGGTCAGATGCACTGTGTTTAACATCTATGCGGTTGGACTGATTTCAATCAACCAATCAATCAATCTATCACATTTTATTTGCAAAGCCCATATTCACAAATAACCATTTGCCTTACAATCAGTAAAGGTTGCAACACAGACTTATCAGAACATCCACACATGTTGGAGCATCTGGTAAATAATCACAGTAGTCCAATCAAGAAATAATAATTGTAGTGGCCTGTTTTTTAGCATCCCTCTGAGACAGGACATTTCTGATATTCATTATATTGTGCAGGCCAGACAATGTATTCCTAGAAATGTGTTTTATGTGTGCATTAAGGGACATGTCTTGGTCCAAATAACTCTAAAGTAACTTTTTGATTAAATCATCTTTCTCTAAGATGTTTAGGGCCGGGTACAAAAAACGTTGTTTTGTCTGAATTGAGGAACAAAAAGTGCAGGTTGCAGGTTAATTCCTGGACTTTGACAACCCACTTGGTCTCAAGTATAGAATACCTAGAATTAAACTGTGTAGATGGTTCAATGGAGCTATGACATTCTGTCAGTCTGGTTACAATGCTGAGGAGGAACCTGGGATTGTTTTTATTTTATTCTATTAATGATGAATAGTAGGGGGTTGCAGAGTAAGGGAGAGCTGAAAAACATAGCTGGCTAGTATTTTGTCTTTAATCAATATCATTAATTATATAGAGTAGTCATGACATTATAAATGGCATGAATGAGCAGTTATCATGTTTTGTTTCGGATATGAATGTGATTTCTATATATCTGTATCTAGAAATATTTCATGTTCAATATCTTTTGGTCATATCAAAAAAGTCGCTTGGAACTTGTCTTGATGAGCTTACCCAAAAACAGACTGCGGCGTTTTACCAGTTATCTACATATTATTATTATTTTTTTATTTCGGACAATGCTCAACACCAGCACTCACAACCTGGAGGGCAAACTGACAGCAATGAGCAACACACCAGGTAAAGCAGGGAATATTGTTGGTAAAATTAACACTTTTCAAAAAGATGACAAAAGGTTTGATTCATCCCATTAAGTATTTGTATCAAATTACTGTAAATCTGTAACAATCGAAACAGGAAGAAAATAGTTTATCAGCGAAAGCATTCTTCTTTTATGTTTCCTCAGGACCTCTTGGTTCTCCAGGAACAAAGGGGATGCCAGGAAATACAGGAGCAGCTGGAGAGAGGGGCCCGAAAGGTGAGTCAACCGAAAGTTACTAAAAAATAAAGCCTAAAGATGAGATGAATTTCAAACTAGAAAGTGGTTGTTTTTTGCAATAAAAGCTTTCTTGGTCCATTACTCAGAAATTGTAGGATAACTCTAAATGAATAAATGAATATAACTTTAATATGGACCATAATAAGTTATTAAGTAGTACTATTAGTGCTGGGAAACGATTACAATTTTTTATCGCAATTAATCGGATTATTTCCTGCGATTAATAGCGATTAATTGCATTGTTATGCGCAACATTCAATAATGAATACAAAATGTATGTATTGCTCACTTCTATTTTAAAAGTACTTAAGTAGTATGGACAAAAGTGCAGCAACACTTGCAAATTATGTAAGTGTTATTTTTCTTTTTTTTCTTTTGTTGACTGAGATTCTCAGTCAGGAAATCCAGAACAAACATGGACTTCACAGACTAAAAGTCCCCTGCACAGTAAATCCCAGCAGTGGGGGAGCGAAGCAATTCTCCCGCGAGCCACTCCAAATGACCCACCAGTTGAGAGCCACTGCTCTAACAGGAACACTTGCTACTGAACATAGACTGTAAATGCTGCTCCCTGATAAAAGAAATATGTGTATGGTACCTGTTCAGGAAAAAAAATAAAAAAATAAATGTTAACTATTGGCAAGAGTTTTTTCATAATATTGTGTATTGGCAAATCATACTCTGTTTGCAAGAGAATGGTAGGGCTTTTGTTAAGCATGTTCCATTACATATCCCTCATGTATGGGGAATAACCCCCTCGTTGTCAAAGGGCATGGATATTTCTTTCTTTCTTTTATTTCACCAAACGTTTAACATTGTGGGTGTATTGAATTGATTTGAGTCAATGTATCCTCCTGGGCAGTTTGGGTTAGTTTTTATAATTTTGTTTTGCATGCAACTAAATGATCTTATAACCTGGCACCCTGATCTTAATTGAGGTGGTCATTAAGAAACACAGAAGCATATGAGCAGTATCCCAACATCGTCTTGATTTTAAGTACAATACTTAATAAATATTGCACATTTCCAATTAAATAGATAAAACTGATAAATAATAGTAAATATAATGAGGCTGTGTTGACGGTGGTAGAGCAGGTCATCTACTTACCAGAATAATTGTTTGCAGGTATCGTGGGCCCTCCAGGATCTAAAGGTGACATGGGACTTGACGGACGTTCTGGAGATCCAGGAGCAGACGGGGTAATTGGTGGGTTTCATATGATTATTTATTTAATAATATATTAAATGTTTTTCATAAAGCTTTACTACATCCGACTTAACCATTTACCGTGAGGGGTAACGCTCGTGGTGAGGTACAAAGAAAGGAAGGCCAAGGTTTTGTGGCAACAAGAATTTTTTCTAATTCCAACTCAAAGTGACTGCATTTCAAAATCCAGAGTTGATATCAAATACATTCAACGCTTCTCTATTTCTGGATAACCATCCTCCTCCCAGGATCCAGCTTACTGCAAGAGTGACCCGAACCAGGTTAAACACATGCTTTATATTGACTTAATTGATTACTGCCACATACCCTATGACCTCTTGCAGTTTTGGAGGTTAAATCAAAAAATAGGGCTAGGACTATCCACAATAAACAGAAGAGGAAACCAACTGTGACATCCAGTCAAAGCTGGACTCACTGATATCAAAACCTCTACAAACCTTTGCCTGCTATAGGCAAAGCAAGGCACCTTTGTGTATCACATTACAAAGCACCAGAGACCTGTCGGATTTAAAACAGTATTGCAGTTCAAACCTTTTTTAGCCCAAACTAAAAAGTGTTTCTTTCCACCAGGCTCAGCTGGACCAATTGGACCTGCTGGACCACCTGGACCACCTGGTAAGATTCCCCTTTTGTTCAATTCTCATAAAACAGAGGCCATTTCAACAGCATGTCATAGTTTCACTTGTCAGTAGAAGACAACTAGTGGATGAATTCTATAAAGTAATCTTGATAACCAGTGGCTGAGTACGGCTCGAACACATTACAATATTCCTTGCGGGAGTCATTAGGCAATAAAGTATCATATTTAGTACTTCTCTGCCAATTCATTTAAATATTCAGAACTCTTTTCTTTACCAATGTATTTTTAGGCATACCATTTCAGAGAGTTATAAAAGAATAGTTGTGCAATGAGGTATTAAAATGTCGCCACTCCTTTTCTTGGCTTTATTGTAAAATGAAAACCTAATGCTTGTAATTTCCTCTCATCACTGTAAATGCCAATCTAGTTAATTCTGTCATTTATCTGTGTGCTGCTCCTTCATCATCATTCATTGTTGGCAAACAATTTGGTATTATTTCAGTAGTTCACAATCATAAAGTAATGGTTTTATTTGCAGCTTAGCCACATGGTAATGAGTGCTTGTCTGCATAATATTTTGGAGTAAATTCCACTGTCATGACTTGGCTCTAGGTTTAGACAAAGAAGGACAACACACAGGTTTAAATCACAAAAACAAAACACATTTTTTATGACTAAATTGAAACAACATCATGACCGAAAGTAATCCAACAAATGAAACAAATCAAGAGGAATCCTTTTCTCTTCTCCCTGATGACCGACACTCTGCCTATGTACTGTAAGGGAAGTTTTACTGAAAAGAGATGTCACCACACCCTCATTACATTGACAACATAAAACATGTTCATGACAATATTGAGTTGTGTGCTTGGGGCCAAACAAAGGTTTGCATCTTGCCCAAACTCAACTGGGATTGAATCCAGCTTCCTTTGAATTTTTAAGATGCATACTCAAAGTAATACCAATCTTTACGATGAGAGAATTATAATTTCAGCTGGTTTCACATCATGTTGCAGGTTCATGAAAACTACAAAATAATGCAACGTAACTCCTTTTTGCAAGGGAAAATGTATCAGCAGAATACAGTCACAGAATCATTCAATTTCTCTTCTTCGTTTTATGCTTTGTCAGCAATATTACTTTTGCTGACACACTCCCATTTCATGTGAAGAATGTTATTTTTGCAATATGCAGAGGTTGCATTCAAGAAACACAAATGTGCATCCAAAAACAAACAGTTGTGTGTGTGCCCCTGGTTATGTTTGCATGTGTGTGTATACTGTATGTCACTATAGGTCTCAGGGGTTCACCTGGACTCAAAGGGGCCCCAGGGAAGAGTTTAAATGGAGAAAAAGGAGAACGTGGTAAGGGTTTTGATAGTGGTTTAGAGCTCATGACACCACTGTATCTTATTCTTACCGATTTTATTTGTTTCTTTGATAGTAGATGGTCTCTTTCCATAACTAGCTTTCACGCTTTCAACAATGAAATAATCCCAAGCCTTTTATTGCTATGCTGTTCTAGAGATTGTTCTACCCTATGAAAACACTCAGACTTTAACACTTTGCCTCTAACTGTTGTACCGTCTGATTGCAGGCTCTCAGGGAGACAAAGGTGACCTGGGAAACCCTGGCCAAAAAGGTACCCAGTTAAGTTAATGTCAGTGTTAAAGATGGGGACTTTGCAACTCGGACAAGAGTCATATTCAGTTGCATCCGCAGCGACTTAATGTTGGACTTGAGGCTCATCCTCAAAAGATTCTGGAGCTCCTTCTCTCATGTGTAACATCATGTTTGCTGCCTCAGACAGCTGCACAACAGCACAATAACCAGTAAACACAACGGTGAGCAGACCTGTGGGCGATATGCATTTTTTTTAAATTATTTTAGGCAAAAATGCCATCGCAATGCCCTTTATAAAAAAAACTCTATGCAAGATGTGCAGTACAGAAGTAAACGTTTCTTGGCTGACCACAACACACTTTATGAGGCACCTCAATACACACCCTGGAGAGGTCAGTTTAGTACTTAACAGCATGGGTGGGCGGATCGATCTAATATATTGATGTATCTATACCAACATTGGTATCAGTATCGTATTCATAAATCATAGCACAGTGCTTCCCTCTACATGAAAGAAGATAAGCTGCTTTTCTGATAACAAAATTGGAATCTGTATTAGAATTGAATATTGGCCCTGTATTTACTTCGGATGAATACCAAATATTGCAGTAGCGCCCACCCCTACTTGACGGTGTTTGTGACAGGTAAGTCAAGGTTGGTGCATGTGGATGATTAGTAACATATTAGCTCAATTATTGATTGTCGCACTTGTTTAAATAGGGTGCTTTACTTAATTAACTATGTACTATGTATGGCAAATGTTAAATCCAGAGAAAGATTCCATTAATTATTTACCACAGTAAGTTTCTGAGCACTAAGCAAAAAAGGGGAAGTGCAGAAGAACAGAGCATTGATTCTTTCTTGATTTGGACAAGGAAGATTACAGCCATAACCATGGTAGACAAAAAGAAAGTCATTAGCCCATTATTCACAACCTCATCATTTTCAGCAACCTGCCTCTGTCTTTTATTGACAAGCTTAGTTTGAAAGCCTAATAATATGCGTTCTAACTGAGACAGGCTTAGTGCAAGGACACCATCTTTTTGAAATATAATAATTACTTGCAATTATCTATTTATATCAGGAATTCAGTAAATTTTATGACGTTTTAACCTGGTTTCAATAACATTTAAACACACTTGTTTTTACTTTTATGGTTCTTGGACAGCTGGAAGATACACATGAGCTTGTTCCCAACAATGCTCTATGGCCAATGCCAAGTGTATTAAGAGAAGGAAGAGGTCAGCTGTCCTGATCTTACTTCAAGCATTATCATTGTGAATGTTTTATTTTATTATTGCTTATCATTGTTAACTATTTTGATCTTGGAATAATTATCCATAATCAGATTACTGATAAATCGCTCTCTTAAGTAATTCTCAAGACAGGGAAACACCATATATCCTGTGTGTGACAATAACAATGAAAATGAAAATACAGCTACTAATTTTAAAGGAAAGTTTCATTTTGTGTTTTTTCCATATCATCTTTCATTTTAAAGTTACCTTTTTAAAGTGATCATATAATACCGATAGACAATGCAGCTCACACTATGATTACAAACTGTATATAAAACAATGCAGTGTTTTAAGTAGACTGAATGTCACGGAGCAGATCATAGAATGCTCAATACCACCTTAAGAGACTGGAGACTGGATAACAAAAAAAATAATTTGAAGCATATCTCAATCTACATAACATGTTATATGCTGCATATGTGAAAGTGTATACTTTTACTTGAGTTTATATGCCTGTGGATATGCTATTACATGACACCTAAATGATTTCTCTTGATTTGTTATTTATTTCCAGGAACTTCGGGAGGACCTGGTGGTCCAGGGCTTAAAGGACAAAAAGGAGACCTTGGAAATACTGGTCCATCGGGACCTGCAGGTCAGATGCACTGTGTTTAACATCTATGCATTTGGACTGATTTCAATCAACCAATCAATCAATCTATCACATTTTATTTGCAAAGCCCATATTCACAAATAACAATTTGCCTTACAATCAGTAAAGGTTGCAACACAGACTTATCAGAACATCCATACATGTTGGAGCATCTGGTAAATAATCACAGTAGTCCAATCAAGAAGTAATAATTGTAGTGGCCTGTTTTTTAGCATCTCTGAGACAGGACATTTCTGATATTCATTATATTGTGCAGGCCAGACAATGTATTCCTAGAAATGTGTTTTATGTGTGCATTAAGGGACATGTCTTGGTCCAGATAACTCTAAAGTAACTTTTTGATTAAATCATCTTTCTCTAAGATGTTTAGGGCCGGGTACAAAAAACTTTGTTTTGTCTGAATTGAGGAACAAAAAGTGCAGGTTGCAGGTTAATTCCTGGACTTTGACAACCCACTTGGTCTCAAGTATAGAATACCTAGAATTAAACTGTGTAGATGGTTCAATGGAGCTATGACATTCTGTCAGTCTGGTTACAATGCTGAGGAGGAACCTGGGATTGTTTTTATTTTATTCTATTAATGATGAATAGTAGGGGGTTGCAGAGTAAGGGAGAGCTGAAAAACATAGCTGGCTAGTATTTTGTCTTTAATCAATATCATTAATTATATAGAGTAGTCATGACATTATAAATGGCATGAATGAGCAGTTATCATTTTTTGTTTCGGATATGAATGTGATTTCTATATATCTGTATCTAGAAATATTTCATGTTCAATATCTTTTGGTCATATCAAAAAAGTAGCTTGGAACTTCTTGTTCGTCTTGATGAGCTTACCCAAAAACAGACTGCGGCGTTTTACCAGTTATCTACATATTATATATATTTTTTATTTCGGACAATGCTCATCTGCAATTGATCTGACTTCATGTCGGTTTCATATCTAGGCTTCTCAGCAGCTTATACAGTGAAATGATGTTGCTTATGTTGTGTTTATGTTTATGCTCCTGGATAAAATCAAATACAGTCCACATGACTAATACGAATTTTGACAGATGAAACGGATTGAGAAATGTGCTACTTGGAGAGTACATTCTGCTGGTATATTAAAGCACAGTAATTCTCCTTTTTTATCGCTACACGCACACACCTGTGCACACACACACTGCAATGTTTTTCCCTTTATTTTGAAGTTATTTTTTATTTTTATTAAGTTTAAAGTCTAACATTTTATCTATGATATGTTTCCTTTAGCGTCTTAATCAGACACACGAAGCCATTCGAGTCCAATGTACTCCGTTCCCCGGCTCGGACACTTTCAGGATATACACGGACAAAAATATATCTGAAATAAAACAATATTGGGAATTGTAGTTTTTCGAGATTGAGATTGTAGTTTTTATTTTTTTTATTTATTTTTATTTAAAAAATGCAAATACTGAGTTCAGAATACAGTTCTGATCAGAAATCTAATTGTCATCTAATTATGACTGAAAATCTCTTTTCCCTATTTAAAAACGCCCCCATTTGCTGATTTCACCCGTTATGGCATATTCACAGAGCTTACATATAGTGCTCTTTTTAACAAATGATCCCATGTATGTAGTTCCTTCTGGAGCAGAATGACTAGCGTTCAAAAATGCACTAAGGCCAAGGTGCAAAAGTCGACATTACAGAACAGAACCTACCAATAGTCTTCAGACTGACATTATGTTTCTCTCCGGATTGAGGCCTTTCTAATTATGTATTTTGTTTACTCCTACGACGAAAGGGTTCAAACCTTAAAAATATAACTATTACCTAATATTATTAATATTTATATTCCTATTCAAGAACTACACTTATTCATGTGTCATAACCAAGAAAATATGGTTGAGGCACCCGATCTACAAAATAAAGGGAAAAACATTGCAGTTTGTGTAAGTGCAGGTGCGTACGTAGACCGATATTAAAAAGAGGGAATCAGACAGCTCCAAATCATGTATTCAATACAGGCTTACTGTGCATTAATATAATGTTAGCTTGCACCTTTCTCAGTCTGTTTCATTGGTCAGAATTCTCATTTGTCATGTGGACCGGATTCTATTTTATCCAGGAGCATAAACATCAACATGACAAAAGCAACATCAGCTGCTTAGAAGCCTAGATATGAAACCGACATTAAGTCAGATCAATTGCAGATGAATATTGTCCGAAATAAAAATAAGGAAAATTTTATAAATTATAAATGTACTAAAATGTACAAAAAGGTATTGCAAAGTAGGGAAGCTCTTCACTGTGGATTCAAATCTACCAAACCTTTGCAGAAAACACCACATTTAAAAAGAATGTTTGATGTATTTCTAAAACAGTAGTTGTGTTGTGGCCTCTTTTCAAGTTGAAATAGCTAATTCTCAGAAATGTGTAGCTGTTCTATTCCTGGTTGTGCTGATCAAGGATAACTAACCTCTGCATCTCCTGTCAAAGCCAACAATTTATTCCTTGGTTTTAACAATGTATTAGCAGATGTTACAACTGTTTCCAACGCACCAGTCAACTCAAAAAATATATTTTAAAATGTATTGGGTCTTAAATCTCTGATATTGTGAAACTGAGTTTTTTTTAAGGGAACCAAGAAATATCTTCCGGGGAAATAATATAAAGAATACATTTGAATCTTTTTTTAACATATTTCCTGGCTTGGGAAACAGAGGTAGTAACATGCCACAGTACAACTTCCTCTCAGAGATTCATACTCATAATAAGACTTCTAATTATTATATTGATAACAGTTGAGTTAACATGTCAGTGTGTCCTGGACAAAGAACTGGTAATAATAATAATAATTACAAAGCAACATTTTCCCTGTCATGTAATTTAGCTTTAGTTCTGTAGGCTTGTAATTAAGCTTCAGATACTCTCAACCTCTGTATTTGTGCTGTTTCAATGCTGTGTGCCAAACCTTGAAAAATTCTAACTCTAACTATACTTCTGGTCTAGTGATTCACAATTTTTGGTTAACTGTACATAATATTCCTCCTTGTTTCTTTGATATTCAAAGTATACCCACCCATGTCATTTGCATACATACATGAAAATACTTTTTTCTGTCCTTCAGGTGAGAAAGGAATAAAGGGTTTTAATGGAGCTCAAGGTGAGTGCATATTAAAGTTTCAAATTTCATTTCAAAAAGTGTTTCTTCCATATTTCATACCCTTAAAAGCATTTGAAGTTACAGAGAACAGATACAATAACGTCACATTAGCAGAGTTGATTTGCATTTTCTCACAAATTTTGCATCTCACACTGTGTGAACATTTAAAGGGAAAATCGAGGGACATAATTGCAGAACTTTTGTCATTAAAACACAGTGTCTCCCACAAAAAATAAACTAATCTGTGAAGCAATCAGCATACCTAATCAGCCGATGGGCTTTAAGGTCAGTGTAGTATACGGTGTCAGTTTGGGTGGAGGATATAATTGTTCATTTTTGCTCGACAGGTCGTCCCGGATTACCCGGGGCAAAAGGAATCAAAGGAGAGCAAGGAAACATACCAGATTGTAAGACTCCATTGCACAGACCTGGGAGGAGTAGGAAAAACAAAAACAAGTTTTAACCACAATGTCTCACTGAAAAGTCTAGTTATGAAAATAAATGTTTAAACCTTTCTCATCTTGAGCTTTGTGTCGTCACAGTGAATGTGCGTCTTGTGCCGGGGAGATCCCGTGGGCGAGTGGAGGTGAGGCACAATGGGGTATGGGGAACTGTGTGCGATGACAGCTTTGACACCGTGGATGGAAAGGTGATCTGTAAGATGCTGGGCTTCCAGTCTGCTACTTCCACCTACCCTGCTAGCTCAGGTAGGAGTCTGCGAACACTATCATACAATGTCTTGTGTATTACATTATGATGTGTAATGCTTTATAAAGTGCAATGAACTGGCTTGAGGTTCAGACAAAGGAGGAGAACACAAAGGTCTGAATAAAAAAAAATATATATACTGTATATATGTTTATTAGAGTTATTACAGCTATGTGCCCACAGACTGGACCGTGTTATCCTTTGTTTTCTACAATGTCCATATTTTTATTTCGGACAATATTCATCTGCAATTGATCTGACTTCATGTTTGTTTCATATCTATGCTTCTCAGCACCTTATACAGTGAAATGATGTTGCTTTTGCTGTGTTTATGTTTATGCTCCTGGATAAATCAAAATCTGGACAAGGTGTGACTTGGAGAGTACAAATTGGTGGTATATTAATGCAAATGTCTGTGAAGGTTTTCAGTCATCCAGGTCATGGTAATATCAAGTGTGATTCAAAGTAGGCAACTGGACTGGTTGAAGATTTTTTGAAGACGTTTCACCTCTCATCCGAGAGGCTTCTTCAGTGATATATTAATGCACAGTAAACACAACTCTGCGTGTTACCATGTCGACAATGCCAGGAAAGGGTTAAGAGGAGGGTTACTGTGCGTGTCTCTACATACTGTGCTTTACACTAAAATAAAAAAAAAAAAAGTATCTAGGATAATGCCATGCTTTTCCCTTAATTTTTTCCACATGAGCTTAAAATCTAAATCTATTTACGTAGACGTCTCCCTTAGCGTCTTAATCAGATACATTCATACGTTCAATTCATATCTTTACAGAGCTGCTTCAAGGCATGAGAACACTCTACACTCCCCAGAATCCCCAGCTATGCTTCGGAGAAGAAGCCAGAAATACATTTTATCATGCTGTCACTCCCTTCTCTTCACCTGCATCTGCAGCCGCGCACTAACCGCGGCCCACTGCCATATATCCC
Organism: Colistium nudipinnis; assembly: GCA_016785305.1. Taxonomy (NCBI): domain Eukaryota; kingdom Metazoa; phylum Chordata; class Actinopteri; order Pleuronectiformes; family Rhombosoleidae; genus Colistium; species Colistium nudipinnis. The sequence goes on from JAFBJU010000198.1 coordinate 11,382, forward strand.
CACCGCCCTACTCAGGCCGGGAACAGGGCAGCCGTAAGCCGAATCTTCCTCTGCCGAGAGAGAGAATGTCAGCCATGACCATCCGGTTACCCAGCCTGTGGATGACAGTGAAGTTAAATGGCTGCAACGCCAGATACCAACGGGTGACCCGGGCGTTGGCATTCCTCATGTGGTGCAGCCACTGGAGTCCGACCAGAGGGTGAAAGGGCACCCAAGAAGGTAGTAACGCAGGGTGCCGACCACCCACCGTATAGCAGGGTACTCCTTTTCCACCATACGGTACTTCCCCTCCCACTGAGCAGTGGTCAAATTTCCCCCGACTTGTTTGCATGTGCATGTTTGTGTGGGACGATGCGCAATTCTAATTCTAATTCTACAGTATGGGTCGGTCGACCATCTCCACCTCTTGGGACAAAACGTCCAACCAACCCACTGTTCAAGGCATCGGTCTGCAAGACAAAAGGGATTCAAAATTCATATTCCATATAAGTTCCATTGCTTCCGGACTTTTAATTTGATTACCTTTAACATCTCTCAGATTTCTAGATTATTATTCTCTTCATGTATGTCCGTATGTCCTTATGTTGTATGTCTTCATGTGTTTATACACTTGCGCTCAAGTTAAATTCCTGTGTACATTGTACATTTGGGGAATAAAAACATTGTGATTCTGATTCTTATAGACAGAAACAAAGCCAAAATTATACTTTTTTTCCACTGTCCTTCACATGTTAAGCCGTGGAGTTTTTAACTATCTCTACAGCAGATCTTGTTTTCTGACTGCCTCCTCTTTTTCAACATCTGTCTCTGAAAGGCTCATATTAGAACTGAGACACCAATTTACTTGCAGCAACCAGTTGATTTAATAATGACAACCTATATTTAAGTGGACCAGTCCAGTTGCCTACTTTGAATCGCACTTGATATTTCCATGACCTGGATGACTGAAACCTTCACAGACATTTGCATTAATATACCACCAATTTGTACTCTCCAAGTCACACCTTGTCCAGATTTTGATTTATCCAGGAGCATAACGTATATTTTTTTGTATTCTATTAATTGGAATGAGGTTGGATGGTAAGCATCCCATTTATATAAATATACTCTATACAGTGCATGTTTCTAAAATTGGTTTGTGTCCCAGTGGTGTTCCCATCAAACAAAACTTTGTAAATGCATGCAAAAAAAATAAATTTTGACCATTTATTGCTTTCTTTCTAAAGGAACTGGGAAGATCTGGCTTGATGATCTACGATGCCTGGGAACAGAGTTTGATATCTTTGACTGCCCACACAGTGGAATTGGAATTAACAACTGCCAACACAACGAGGATGTTGGAGTAGTCTGTATCTAGGCTTTATGCATTTATCTTTATTATGAACACATTCTGTCAAATTAAAGTGAACTGTAACCAAATAATCAAGCAAATAAATCCTCACTGGAATACATTTTTAGTTTTTCTGATTTGTAACATGTTGTTAAATGTGTGCCTAAATAATTTTCCCCTCCCCTCCTGCCTCCACTTGACCTCTTTCACATTCAGCTATAAGTGGTCTACCTGATAATCAACCACATTTTTTTTTAAATGTGCTACGTCGGTGCGGTCCACCGTCTCCCTCCACGCAAAGCCGAATTGCTTGCATACATCAGATTTATTTCGGAAGGCAACTTTGTTGAGGAAATATTATTTTGCAAAGCACTTGAAGGTAGGACTACAGGAAGAAACATTTTCAACGTTTTAGATGAGTACATTGTCTTAAATGGACTTGACTGGTCTCGTTGTGTGGGTACATGTTCAGATGGGGCAGCAGCAATTACCAGTGAAAAAGGGGAGTGACAGCTTTGCTACCAGGTGTGGGCGATACTGCAATATTTGGTATCGATTCCGAAACCAAGTAAATACAGTGCAAGTATCACCGATACCGATTCCGATACTTTTTTCCAAAAAGTAGCTTATCTATTTTTGTGTAGTGGAAAGCAATGTGTTTTTTTTGCCACACAGAATTTTATAGATTTTTTGTTATTCCACAAACAGAGAATAATGAAACACAGTCAAACATATTGCCTTTATTTCACATTACAGATTCAGAAAGAATAATTACATCAAAGTTGGCTTATAAAATAAACATTTGAGAGAGTAATAATAAAAAAATTAACGAAAATAAGAAAGTTTCAATAAAACAAAAATAAAATAAGTAAAACACTGCCACCGCACCACATTGTATTCAAACCAGGGAGAAAAAAAATACAGCTGCACCTCCCCCACAGGCCAATGGCGTAATAACCAAAGGTGAATCTAGCAAAAAGAAAAGTAATCAAAGGCAAATCTATATTGATAACAGTGACAGTAATAATAGTGGGGTGCCTAATGACTTGGCCATTGTATGTGGTTTTGCCCCCTAACCACTAGTCTAGAGAGTTATTTGGGTAAATAACTGAGCACAGGGGACCACATGTCAGTAAAGCACCTCTCGTTACCCCTCAAAACTGCACTGATCCTTTCATGAGGGAGGACCCTGAATAGCTCCTTATACCAAAGTGTTACAAGTGGTGGTTTGTCCTTAATCCAGTTTATAAGACTGCACTTTCTGGCTAATAATAATAATTTGTCACACAGTTTAAAGTGCGGTCAGGTTAATGTAACTGATTTTGAGGGGAGCCCATGAATGAATAGGCCTGGGTCCCTTTTAATGGAAGCCCTGAAAATGCGTTCTTTTGAGGTTGCACCCCAGAATCGTTTGATGAGTTTGCACTGCCAAAAATAGTGGTAATGGGTCCCAACCTGCGTTCCACATTTATTGCACAGAGGCGATTTCTGGCGATCCATCTTATTTAGTAAATAAGGGGTTATGTGTAGGCGGTGTAAGATTTGATACTGTGTCTCTCTGAGTCTGTTGCAAGTGAAGGTTGATCTGACTACTTTAATAGCCTCCTGCCAATCATTCCCAATGTACCCCGTGCCAAGGTCCCCCTCCCATTTTTGTGCAATATCCCTTACCTCACAAGGGCTATGAGAGCAAATCAGTGCACAGAAGGCAGAGATATAATGTTTTATAGTTTTACGGTTAACAATAAATCTCTCTATCTCATTGTACATAGCCACAACTAAGGGAGGACATTTCTTGGATTCAAGAAAATGACGAATCTGGAGAAAGCCATAGAAGTGTTCTTTGGGGATGCTGAATTTTAATTGTAGTTGTTGAAATGTCATGAGGGTATTTTCTTGATACAGGTCTCCAACCACTCTCGCCCCACTGCGATGCCACAGGTAAAAAATGCTGGGAAGGAGGCCAGGATTAAAATCCAGGTTCCTTGATAATGGGGTCAGGAATGAGGTTGAGGCCCCTCTCCCCATGTATTTACAGATTCCTGGCCACACCCTGATTGTGTTGTATACAATTGGATTATTTTTTATGTCCTTTGGTAACTTCCTCCCATCACCAGGACCCCTAACTTCCTCCCATCACCCGCAAAAAGCGGGAATGGCAGGCCCAGTTATAATAAAAGTATAAAAGTAAAAATATTTGGTATGGTGAGGCCACCTCTATCAGCAGGAAGCTGAAGGGTTTTGATTTTTGTCGGGGTCTCTTGCCATGCCAAATAAATCTAGAGAAGGCCCTATGTTGGCTGTAACTTTTTTGGATATGTATAGGGGCAACATTTGTAAGGGATATAAAAGCCGTGGGAGGATGTTCATTTTGATTAAACTTATACGTCCCATGAATGATAAGGGAAGATGATGCCATCTGTCTAAATCCCTCTTTATTTTGATAACGATTGAAGAGAAGTTAAGTTTATATAAATCTGCCAGGTTCGGGGAGACTTTGGTCCACAGGTAGGTGAAGCCATTCATGGAACATTTCATGGGACAACTAGAGGGCAAATCTAGATCAGTAGAGGTACGTAACGGCATAACATCTGATTTATCAACATTTATTTTATAACCTGAAAAGGAGCCAAATTCCTGGATAGTGGACAGGATAGCTGGTATTGATATTTCAGGCTTTGTTAAGAACAGCATTTGCAAAAGAGCTTGCTAACCTGCTTTATCTTTCTTAAGAATGAAGTTGATGTTTGCCATGTTTAGTGTTGGGGGGAGATGCCCGCTCACAAAAGAATGGACAAACATGTCTGTTAGTGGACTAAATGGCTCAGTTTTTTATAAAACTCTGGGCAGAAGCCTTCAGGTCCAGGCACTTTACCACCTTTAAGGGAGGCTATGGCTCCCTGAACCTCCTTCTGGGATATTGGTGCATTCAATACCTCTCTTTGTTCCTCCGACAAACAAGGAAGAGTCACTCTGCTCAGAAATTGTGTTATTCTATCATCAGAGCCGTCGCATTCAGATGAATACAGTTTTTGATAACATTGCCTCATTATGCCATTAATATCTTTAGTTTTATAATGTCTGTCCCGATTATTTTCTAATAATGATGTTATAGTGTTTGATTCCATTCTGCCTTTTGCCAATCTTGCCAGAAGTCTGCTAGGTTTGTTTCCAGATTCGTATAATCTATGTTTAGCAAAGAAGAGAGTTGATTCTGCCTTTTTTGTTACTAGCTGATTTAGGGCTGAGCAAGCTGCTTCTAGTTTTTTAGAAAGAGTTTATTAGGAGTATTTTTAAATTACAGCTCTGTCTCTTGTACTATTCTTTCTAAATTATGTTGTTCTCTAATTGAAGCCCTTTTCTTGGCCGTGGTGTGTGATATGATACATCCCCTAAGATAGGCTTTAGCCGTTTCCCAGAGTAGGGAGGGGTTGTTGTCTTCTTATTTTAGAAGAAGAGTTGAAACAAGGATGAACCGGAAACTTCTCTCAATTAAAGGTTATTTATCAATAAGCTGTGATATGATCTGTAACACACAAACACTCGGCTGAGGGGTACCCTGTGCTACTGATAAGAAAGAGACAGGCAGTTACTGTCTCCTCCCTAACAGATCCCACAGAATAACACTGTTTCTTTGTGTTACATTTGATTTTAAGTCTTCCATAGTCCAAAGCTCCTTCCCTTGGCATGTGTCAATCAGTTACCGTTGAATTAATTAACTTAACTAATTGGTAACTATTTCCAAAACCGATTGCATATGTTCTGGCCTCCATAATGTCTGGTTTGTAAGACACCATAAATACCTTTGTTGGAATGTGGCCAGTTTGTGAATACTTAATGGATCATTTAGCAGGAAAACTATATAGTGAGTAACTTAGTGACAGAAAGGTTTAAGAAGTATTCAAGATAAAAGTATAAACAGTATTCAATTATTAAGGTTTAATGGGCTATGTTGATTCGATTATAATAATTCCACAGTTGATATCTGGCGTTTTGTTTGTAACAACGAAAATATTCCACTGATCAGTAATATACTCATTAGAGAGGGGTTCATTCTCCAGTGGCGAGATGCTGGGTCAACATAAGGGAGGCTGATAGTTAAACTAACCTGAGAGTGGTCAGAGATTGTTCATGTGCCAATTGAACATTCCCATACACGATCCAACACCATTCTTGACGATAGGAACATTTTGAGAATGTTTGATGGGGTTGGTAGAAGAAAGTGTAATCTCTCACTCTGGGGTTAGTAACCCTCCAAGTGTCAGATAATTATATGTCATGGCAAAAGTCTTGAAGCCTCAGACTCTTTCTGGAGGTTTGGTTACAATCCCCCCCAGGGCAATGTATGCGGTATGTATGTATGTGACAACAGACAGAAGTCTAGAGAGAAAGGAAGCCTCATAGTGTCACGGTCTGCCTTTTATTTTGTTTGTTTGTTTTCACCCCAGCAAGTTTTTTCCCTGATCTGCTTGGAGCTACTCTTCCTGGAGGCTCACCCCCTCCCCTCCTGTGCCGTTGGAGCTGCCGCAGCTGGAGCTCATTCCATTAATCAACATCATCAGTTTAAAACCCCGGTCCTGCTCGTCATTCAGCGCCAGTTTGTATGTTCACCACCAGCGGTATCAACGTCAGGCAAACGTTACTGAAACGTCTAGTTGTGTCCCATTGTTAATCCCTGTCTCCTGTAATCCAGTGTGTTCCTTTCTGTGGCTCCCCTGCGTCCCTGGTTCCCTCCTCCGTGCCTCATTTTGGACTTCCTGCTCCCCGGTGCCTCCTCGTTGCTGCTCCCCACAGGTGCCTCCGGATCCTCATCCCTACCTCATCCAATATTTCACCCTGCTGGTCTGCCTGCCTACTTCCCTTCCTCTTCTGAAAAGCACCTACCAATAAATCTGTCATATTGCCATCCCAGCAACTATTGTCTGAGTCTGCATTGGAGCCCAGTTCTTGTTTAAACTCTAACCTTAACACATAGACATTAGGGCCATAAACGCAACCTATTAAAAACTGTCCCATAGAGATAACCTGAGATAAGGACATATCGGCCATCATCATCAGTTGTGGCCCTCTCTAGAGTGAAAGGCAGGCTGTGGTGGATTAATACTGCAACCCCTCTGCTCTTTGAGTTATAGGATAAGTAAAACACCTGGCCTACCCAGGCCCTCCTCAGTTTCAGGTGCTCAGTGTCAGTTAAATGGGTTTCAGAGAGAAGAGCTATGTTTGCTTTTTCCTTTTTAAGAAAACTTAATATCTTTTGCCTTTTTATAACATTATTTTATCCCTTAACATTAAGGGATACTATTTTGAGTTCACTCATAGTAAGCTAAAAAGGATTTGGTAACCTGTGGCAAAAGGTTTGAGGCTCAGCAGCTGAGCCCAGTGTAGACATGAGTGACGTGACTTCACGCCAAGAACAAAGTACAGGCTTTTACAAAGAAAAGTGCCCTGTGGTCGACCAAACTCAAGGAGTGACAGAGATTTTCCCACACCTTCACCAAGAGTGTGTTCAACCGGTGTTGATTCAAGCACCATTTCACCACTGACCCAGTCCCACATAGAGCACATACAGGCATATTTCAAAATTTCCCTGACGTGGATGACAACTCAAATCAAAACTGGATAAGAAAACCATTTGCTCCATGAGTAGGTGAAAGTCTGGATCTTATGTCACAGGAGAGACTCAGACATGGCAAATGAATGGGGGTTGAAGGTAAAATTTCAAGCTCCGTCCCTCCCACAGTACTGGCTGTATGTCAAAAAAGACGATCCTAAACTGGCTGTATGTCAAAAAAGACAATCCTAAACTGACTGAGAGGGCTCTCAAATCCAAATCAAATTTGCCACCAGATACATCTGTTTTACTACATTGATAGTATTGAAAACAAAGCACAAAGCAAGTTTGCAAGTGGACAAGGAAATGTGTCTGGCTCTGACAAACCTAAAACCTAGGAATGATAAACTGTGTAGGAGCCACCAAGCCCACCCCTCCCACCAGTGAGGGAACAGCTATACACACAGAGTGAAATGACAAAATCTGTGTATAACATAGAAAATACCGTACATGTTTACAGTTAATCTTACTGTTAAATATATAGAAGATTATATATTATTAAAACAGAAATCGTTTTCAAAAATACAAACAAACAACAACAAACAATATGTTTACTGTTAATATTTCTGTTGAATATTTTGTTCAGAGTGAATATAACAGAAGGCACACTGAATGTAATGAATAAAAACAACTAATCAAGCAATTTTTTTTAAACAGTAAATAAAAGAATAATTGATTATTAATCATCATAATGTCAAAAGATATTAAGAAAATGTATTAAGAAGCTGTATGTTTTTTTTTTTTTTATATTTGTATAATGTACACATAATTTAAAAAAAATGCAACAGGGGGGTCCCCGCCAGAGACTAATGCCACCTATGTATTCAGAATGGACTGGATTTAGCAGGATGGCAGAGAAAATATGGACTGAATGGTCAACGTCATAGTTCTGCAACGCCCACCAGGAAATGCTCAGTTGAATCTTACATGTGGTCATCCTGCAGCATCTGCTACCTTGTCTTTTTCCTCCTCTCTTTGTCTTGATAAGCATCACTCGTCAGTAGTATTTATACTAAACAATGAATTGTAGCAATACACGGTGTCATGTCAGGTAATGTGTCATTGTTTTAAATATTTAGTTATTTTAATGCAAATGTAATGTAATGTGCAGCTTTTACATATCATTTGAGTGTGTAATCATTACATGACACTCTGAAGCTCTCATTTACATAATTTGTTTCTGTGTATCTAACTTTTTTAGTAATTTTTCTATATCATTTCAGTTTACAGAGCATTCAACCCCAGGCTCTGACTTTCTCTGGAACCTTGTTAGCTATCGGGACAAAATACAGCCACAACCAGCATTTCATGGTCCAAGAGGAGTGCAGATAATGTGGTGGCTGACGCCTTATTACGTGGGTAGGGCATACATCTTTAATTAATAAGTTATCTATCAATGCAGTGGTAGTGTCCTGCTACTGGTGCATGGGTGGGGTTCCCAGTTCCCAGTTCCCAGTTTTGCAATTTGTTTTCATTCACACTCTTTTTTAGGGCTGGGTAAGTTAAAGCTTTATTATCGCATGAATTAATTGAAGCCGACAATAATTTTATTTGTGTATCAATGGAATTGTCTTTTTTTCTTTTTTTGACTGAGATTCTCCAAAGGAAACCCAGTATAAACATGCACTTCACAGACTAAAAAGTGCCCTGCACAGTAAATCCAACTGTAACCACTTCAGCTCACTCCAACAGGGACACTTTCTGCAGAGCATAAATCTTTATGCTTTATTCCCTGATAAAAGAAAAATATTTATGTTACCAGTTCAGAAAAAAAATAAAATATATATATATATTTATAAATGTTAATGCTCAGTATGTGCTTGTTTTATATTTGATTACATTAATTAATGTTTAAGTTGAGATTTACAGATTTAGCTGCTACTGTCTAAAGAGAATACTGCTGTTCTTATCTGTGTTATTGCCCTACATTAAAAGTTAAAGTGAACAATTCACTACTTTTAAATTCAATATTGAATATCGTGCATAACTTACATAACACATTTGTATTTGTATTGTATTTATGGGTGTTAAGAATAGTCTGTGTGTAGGAATCAGAAAGAGTGAACCGAGCAGGAAACAATCGCACGGAAATCTGTGGTTTTCTCGGTGGGTCCTCATCTGTCTTGCACAGAGACAGAAACTCTACTATAGAAAGAAAATTGTCCATTTAAAGATCGTAAAAATGTACTTGTCAAATGGTTGGGCTGGCCTGAGGAATTAAACCATGGCTCTCCGAAAAAGATATTGTGGGTGTGCAGTAAGTATCATATCAATTCACTTTAAGATTAGAAGGGGTAGAACAATGGACAAGAAAGTACGTTGAAGAACTACATTGTCTTGAAGAAGCCCTATGAGGTGGGGATTATTGAGCTGCAATATCTGTGGGGATTCTTTGATTCCTCCAGGTTGAAGGATGGACCGGCAGAGACGGGTTTTACGGGTTTAACAAAAAGGTTTAATACAAAAACATATAATAAAGGGGGTTCGATCAATGTCTCTCCGGCTCCGAGCTGGGCGCCCAAAGCACCCTCTGGTGTTGACCGAACAGTCCCGAGCCAGGTCTCGCAACCGAAGAACCTCGTATATTGCGTCGCAGTGCATTAAATAGTGGTGCATACATTCATTCCTATTGTTTAAACTATAGGTGGGCGGTGTTCATAACATGGCACCTCCTGGTTGGTGCAGGGGTGTGTCTAACCATTTTGTGGCGCAGAGTTCGGCAGTCTGTTTAACATGAGTTGCATTTTCTTCAATTACAGTTACATTCCTTTAAATTACAGGCTATATGCTAAACTAAGGTGGTGTGGGGGGATGCTTTTGCATGTCTGTAACTCTAGACCATGGTTGGGGTAGAGCCATTACCTGTGCATTGTTCTAATTCTCAGGCGGCAGGGTGGATTTTCATGTCCTTGCCTCTAGACGTCTGGTCTGAGTGGTGGAATAAACATGAGTGTGGTTACATGGTTGCCTCAGTCTAAAATCTAACTTATGCAGCTACATAAACATCTCTTTATGAACTTGTATATAATAAGCTAAACATTCCTGAGCATATAACTGAACAACAGAATATAAAACTACATGTAAACTTCTATCTGTCTTTAAATCAGATCTGGTTATCTAAATATTTATAAATTGTGTATTTGTTTGCTTTGCGTAAGCTGAGGGCCTTTCCATTGGCGGGGGGGGGGCTTTAAAATACCTAACATAACCCAGAATCTGGACAAGTTTCGCTATGTCTGATGCAGTTTAGTGTCTATGAATAAAGAAAAAGCAGACTACAGTAATGTTTGTTGGATTCTACGATTCTTTACCGAGGATTTGAAAGAAATTTAATTTGAGACGTTTTCTTCACCAGTCAACCTCGCTCATAAATCTATAATACAACAATTTCATTTATGGCCGAAGTTATAATATATTTATTCATAGCACTGTGAATTATCAGCCAGTGGGCGACAGTTAAATGCCGCCCTGTGTTTCGCCGTTCCCCGCAGGGTTTCTTGTCTGTCTCTCTCCCTGTGTGTGGGTGATGTCCTGGATCTGGGAGGGGCCTCCTGCTGACTGCCTGCGCAGCTGAAATTCATCTCACCACCTCTGCTGTACAAAAACCAGCTCAACTCTCCAGTCAATGCCAGATTGTTCCCCACATGATAGTCTGCTAACTTTGCTTTGTCTTTTTGACAATGTTTTTCAAAATGAAGTGTTGTATAATCGGAAGGGGACTGCTGGTACATGATATGATTTTGGTGACAGTACACAATATTAGAATGAGGTTATTGTATATTGTTATTGTATCTTTTTCACTTTGCACTTGGCAGATGGTCCCTGTGCACTCAACTCACAGCCGGTTGCGCAAAGACATCAATGTAATTACTTCGCTCCGATGACGGCTCATTTAGATACATTGTTTCAACGACTTAAATTTTATAATATTATGACCTCAATCTTGCACTATTATGACTTTATTTTTGTAAATATGACTTTATTCTCGTAATATTAAGACTTTAAACTCGTAATGATGACTTTATTCTCGTAATATTACGACTTTATTCTCGAAATCTCAGATTTTTTTCTCAGTGTGGCCCTCATACTCCGTCGTACAAAACCAAGCAAACATCTTTGTGGCAACATAGTACTCCAATGGTTAAAACATTATTTCCTGCAGGAATTACACAGAACAGTGTTTCTATCACTGTTAGTTGGTAATAAACAGAATGTAAGCTTATGCATCACTGTTTTGATAGACAGTCCAAATAACAAATGCCAGGTGAGTTAGTGGGCTAAGTGTGTCCTGATTGGGTGGATTTTCTGGGGGCGGGAGCTAGAAGTAGAAGCAGGGAATCTACCTGGGAGCTCTGTGTTTGTACGTGTGGACTGGAGTGGCAAAAAATCAACAGCCCTAACCTTTACACTAAAACGCCTGCTCTGGTAGGTCTTAGCAGAGCTGACAGTTAAGGCTTTTTCCATATTTCTTTTGATGACGTATATAATAAGCACCGTTCGGCTCGAAGCACCGTTGGGGGGGTCGCCAAGGTAATGATATGGGAAACACTGGTGGTGACATAAAAAAGGCTTTGCCGGAAAACATAACATAACCAATTCATGTCCACTGACCTCCGTGTTCCTACACGTTATGTTACAGACAATAGAGAGACAACGAAGAGGGGATTTGATCTTACAATGCCCATGATCTAAAAATGTGGTTAGCTGCATCATTACCCACTGCGCCACTGAGCATCTTGAGCTCATTTTCACCGTCACATTTTGTGTAAAACCTGATGTGGCTTGAGGAAGCACACCTACATCATTTGGTAATAGTCACAACATGACATGATGCTTGGAATACACATTTTTTTCTTCAGTATACCTTTTAGATACCTGGATGAATGTGTTCACATTATATGTAAGATTAAACATCATTTCACGGGTTCATATCTTGCACGATGCAAAAGGACGAGCCACACGTGTTTTTCAGGTTTACGAAAAATGTTAACCATCGTGTGCTCATTCTAACGGTGACTAGTTTGCGACAGAGCACACTCACAACAAACGAGTTATCACACATCTGGGAAATGTAGAATGCTTTGTTCGGTTAGGCTTTACAGGTGCTGTGTGGGGTTTAGCACAAAAAGGAAATCAGATAAAAAAGAAAACGGGAAGACGCTGCCCACCTTCTACAGAGGCGACTGACACTGTGAACCAGGCCCAGTTTGACTAAACCATCTGCAAACTGAACACACAACTTCTCCAAATTGCCATGGCAAATACAAACTCTGACCAAAAACACATCCTCTTACATTGACCAAACTTTAAGTCCACAAGAGAGGTGGGAGAGACGGGAGAGGTGGACTAGTGGCAACTAAATAAAGGCTATTCTTTGCCTACCTCCCCTTCTGTCCCCCATTTCCACTGTTACCACTTACTGTAATCTCTGACACTAAAGAAATGTGACCTGCCATGCACTCACATATAAGCTTTTACTGTAAGTGTTGTTAACACCAACTTCTCCAGAGGAGACTCACAGTTCATTTAAATAATGATGCCTAAGTTCAACAATGTTTTGTTGAACTTGATTTTAAAGTCAGTCTTATAAATTTCAATAAAGAAACAATAAGAATTGTGATTCAGCAGATGACATTTAAAACCAAAGTTTGTTGAGCTTGAAACGTCCTTGCAACAGCCCATACTCCAAACACAAAGTACTGGAATATTTCACCTGATGCCCATTTGCAAAAATGGGAAATTCAAAAAGAAACGGGATGTAGTAGCCAGAAACCATGTATGGAATGTGATTTCATATACTAATGATGTTCAGGTTTTGTTTGGTGTTCTCCGTATTGTTTGGCACTATTGGGAATATTGTTTATTTGATTGGTGATTAGTTTTTTTTTTTTTTACTAGGTCACGTGTGTATGGGCATTGACATTCGCAGTAATTTAAGCACAGTTTGTTTCGGAGAAAGGGTGGCTTGGGAAGACCGTATTTTTTGTTGACCGTACGGAATGTACTCATTTGAATGGAAAAATGAATGATGGATTTTGGACAGCTTCGATTAATAAAGCAGTTTTGTTTCCCATACTTAAGTATCTCATTGGATGCGTGTGCAACATCAACATGTGTACAAAGGACAAGGCCCAAGCTCAGCCTCTCAGTGACAAAAAAAGGTTTTGGTTGCTACGCGGGAACGAAGTGGCTTCTCTAAGCCTGATAGCTTTAACAAATGTTTTGAAGAAAGTACCCGTGGATAAATTAATGGCTAAATCGCTGAATGGGGAAAAGGTTGACAGTCCATCCGTGTTGCTGGAATTTAAAGAGAAAAACCTCCCAGAAAAGGTAAAGATCGGCTGTCTGAGTTTTAGTGTGAGGGCATATGTCCCCCCTCCCCTTAGATGTTACAAATAGCAGAGGTATGGCCATACTGCTAATGTGTGCAAGGGAAAACAGAGAGGTGGAACGTGTGGAGAAGAACATGCGTATGGAGAATCTGGCCTTAACAGTACAGTTAAGTGTTGTAACTGTGGAAGAGACTATACAGCAGCTTATGGTGGGTGCAAAGTGAGGAAATAGGCAGCTGAAATGAATGAAGAATAACATATTCAGAGGCAGTGACGATTGTGAGTGATAGAAGAAGAAAGGAATAAATGACCCAGAATAAAGAAATAAGAGTAACAGGAATGACGCATAACCAAGTTACAGGAAACACGACACACAAGCGAATTCTGTTCTTAGCATTTGGGGGCTCAGATATTTTAACGTGGGCAACAGGCTGCTATGGATGTCCTACCAGTCTGTGTGTTTTTTTTCTTTGGTGTGGTATGCTGGGGGGGCAACATCAGCGCGGGAGACGCTAACAGGCTGAAGAAGCTTGTGCGGAAGGCTAGCTCAATAGTTGTATGCAAACTTGACAGTTTAGAGGTGGTAGCGGAGGGGAGGACGAGGACGAAGCTGAAAGCTATCCTGAGGAGCCCCCCCACCCCCTCTATGAGGGGGTCAGGGTCAGGCTGAGGAGCACAGCCAGAGACTCATCTCTCCTTGGCACACAACAAAACGCTTCGGACAGTCATTTCTTCCAGTAGCCATCAGGCTACATAACAAACACTTATACCCCCACACATGAACACTTGTATGGAATTTGCTATTTGGACTGGACAAATTAATGCACCCTTATTTTATATTCTTACACATCTGCAGTTGCTTATACATAAGTTTATTTCTCATCAAATGCTGCTGCTTCTTGTTTGTTTTACTATTTTGTTGTGTTTTCATTCTTGCACATATTGCATTTTTCCTTTTCACCCTGTAATGTTGCGGCTTTGACACCTGAATTTCCCTACGAGGATCAATAAAGGTTTCATCTATCTATCATCTATTTATTTGCTGATGATGGTATTATGTGGAAAGGGGGACATAATATTGAATATCTAGTATAGAAATTACAAGAAGCAATACAGAAAGTAGAAGTATGGGCACTAGAATAGGGTTTTAGATTTTCAGTTTGACGAAAAGAAAGATCATATTAATCTCAAACTATACGGAGAAATATTCGACTGTGGAAGTATTTGGAAATTTTGTTTGACAAAATATTTACGTGGAATATCATATTGCAAATATAATGGGAAGGTGAAAAAGACTATGAATATTATTAGATGTCTCAGGGTCAGGGAATGGGGGGTGTCAAGGTCACTGTTAAAAACAATTTACATAAGGTTAATCAGATAAGTTCTTTGGTTGAGCGGTTTATAAATCAACTTCTAAGACGTTGTTAAACAAGTTAGACACAATGCAGCACCAGGTGTTGAGGTTGTGCTGTGGGGCCATGAACTCCACTCTAGTGGCAGCATTGCAGGTAAAAATGGATAAGATGCCTTTAGAATTTTGAAGTCAGGTTGAGTTAACATATTGGGCAAACTTGAAGGGGCAACCACCCAACTCAATGTATATTAAAACCATGCCAAGAGAAAGAAAAAGAAAAACATGGATTGACCATAGAGAAAAGGGTCAAATAAATAATAATAGATGATAAGATGTTAAGCCCAACAGTACCTTTACCAAAGTTGCATAATGTACCCTAGAGGGAGCCAAAGTCAACTTCTACTGCAGAAGGGAAAAGGAAGTATAGACAAGAAGGAAATAAGCAGATATATGAATGAAAGATTTACAGAATTGAAATATATACTGATACATCAAAAATGTTAGATAAAGTAGAAAAGCATTATCTTTAATCTAACGTTTAATATGTACACACTCAAGAAGTGCACTCATTATTATCCAAACATGCAGTCAGAATCAAGACAAGACGTAATTATTGAAATTTTGCATTCAATAACTAGAACGCAGGTACATAAACCATATTCACATTCCTGCACATATTGGCGTCTATGGTAACAAATTACCAGATAAGTATGGAAAAGGTGCAATAAATGTTTTTTTATAAGTATGGAAATAATATACAGCAAGGCTGAGATTAAAGGTATAATTAAATCAGAAATTAAAAAGGAATGGAAAAAGAAGTGAGATAGAGTTGAAGTTCGGTCACACAGCACTCTAAAACTAATCAATAAGCATAATATTGGCTATTGTCACAGGTGTGATCAGCAGAAGAAGGTACACATTGAAGGATTGTCTATTATCATTATAGATAGACATTCAAAGTGGCACTAAGAAAAAAATACAAAATAAACATAAGGTAACTATTCCCGAAGAGTTCTGGTGACACGGGGTACAGGAGGGTATTTCGTTTTAACAGGTAAAGATAAATTATATAAAAATTTAATATTGCCATTGTGAGCCACACTCCAATCCAGAAGGTGGCGGCAATGCACCTAAACGCCGTTTGCCAACAGAAAATAAACACCAAGAACAAGAACAATTAGTAGTAGAAGTAGTAGAAGAAGAAGAAGAAGAAGAAGTACAAGAAGAAAAGCTTGCTTGTGAGATAACACTCTTGCGCTGAGAATTCAGTTCACGGACATATCAGAGTTTATCGGGTTGTAAGTATCGTAATAGCAGGACATGGCTGATGAAGCTGTGGTCACTGTCCGTCTGGTCCGGTCCTTCGAGCACAGAAACTTCAAACCAATCGTGTTTCACAGCGTTCGCTTAGACCAGACGGTGCAGGACTTCAAACTGCTGGTCAGAGACGGTGAGCAATTGGCACACGCAGCATCATAACCTACCTCGTTTAATAGAAGCTAATTACATCTCAACAACAAACAACAACTTGTTTCAGATATTGCAAAAAGACCAGGACTTCCTCCGCCTTTCAAACAACATGCTTATGGTAAGTATGCCTGGCAAAATGTTCCATATTTTTCTTCTTTACTTGTACGCTGTTTTGTGTCGAGTGCAATAGTTTCAGTATGATGTTTAGAGAACTGCTCAAAGTGAACCAGAAATCAGAAAAAGGTCTTAAGATTAGGATATTAAGATAAAGATAGCCCCTATGAGGCCCTCTAATTATTCTTAGTGGAAGATCTAGCTGTAATTAAAGTGTATTATAACCACCTCATGTACGTATTTTTTTGACCAATATATAATTATACTGTCAAAATATGCAACTCTATGGCAAATCCCCAGATTTCAAAGATAAACCCTAGATTAAAACGTTTTTCAATTTACTTGAATAGCCATACAAAGCCATGTAAACAGCCATTAACATGTAAGTGATCATATCTGAACAATTAAAGAAGATTGAGTAAATCAAAAGTCACTGTGATTAATTATATTTACCCTGATATGATTGCAGTTTGTTGTGTTGTTGTAATGTATGGCCCTTAATTAAAAAAAAAAAACATGCTCTGCATTCAATTCTGTTCTCTTCTTTTCTCAGACACTATGAAAATTATCCACCAGGCGCATGGAGCAAAGGTATCTATCCATTACACTGCTGGGTTATAGACGGAGCATTTGTCTGAAGGCCACATTTTCACTTGTGATTTAATTTTTAATTGTTCATCTTAGTAGTTCACATTACACATCTCAATCTGTTCACAGTAGCATTCTTATCGACACCACTCTGCTCCCTCATTAGACTTCCTCTGAGGAAAGGAATGAGTAGAGTCATAGTAAGTGTTAATATGGGTTTGACCATTATTAAGATGTAAGATGACAATTACTAGTTTTCATTAACTTGTGTTGCTGGGTATTGTTTGGATAAAATTCACACATGTAAAATCTAACTGTTAATTTTCTAACTTAAAATTCATTAAAACTTAAGAATGGATGATAGAGCAGTGCCCAATTACCCAAGGCATCTTTTTTAACTGATCGGTATTGGCTTTATAGAGCACTAACTGAAGCCTATCATTTGTTTTACATGTTGCATGATGAGAGCATGGTTGACGTCACTCGGAAAACATTGGACCTCATTGAAATAAATATACAAACTGGAGCTTGGTGTCTCATGCACATGTGAAACTCAAATGACCTTTTTTTGTTCATTACCCTTTAGGGGCTTGTATAAATATTTACATTTTAAAGCGTTTTATTTGTTTCTTTTTTTTTTTTTTTACAAAGTATGAACTTTGATATCTGATCTGGAGTCTGTATTGGCCGATACTCAAAATTATTGAGTATAAGGATGGGATTGGGGAACAAACCAGGTTCCAAAATCTCACCTTTAACTACCTTCTAATGCTAACATGCTTGGCTCACCAGCTTAATAAAGAATTTGAATCATCCCACACAAACGTTCACATGCTCAACACAACAAACAAGTTGGGGGAAATTTGTTCTCTGCATTTTACAGAGAGCAAAATGCAGAGAACACATTTCCCCCAACTTGTTTGTTGTGTTGAGCATATATATATATATATATATATATTATATATATATTCTTCACTTCATTTTCAGACTAAAAACCCATCTGACTTCAGGTTTATAGTTTATAGCCTTTTTTAATTAGAAATGTTATTTTGCAGTTTATGCTTACCAAATATCTTTATATAAAGATATAATGCTACTAACATTACTACTAACTTTACAACTACAAAAATATAACTTTTCCTTACCCTGCAGATTTGTGGTTATTTGCCCTATATAAGGAAGAAAGAAAGACCACCTTTATTAGTCCCACAATGGGGAAATTCAGTTTCAACATAATCTACCTGTATTTTCATGCAGTATGTGCAGGTGAATATTGTCAGTTGAACAGCAGCTGCTGACAAAAATCTTTATGTGCAACTAAAATGAGTGGCAGATTTAGTCTCACTATCATGTGTTAACAGATGGCCAATCCACATTTGTGTGTGGTCTGTAAGCAACTACTGCAGCCATCATTAACCACCTACCACAAATTCCACATCATCCTTAAATGATGGGCAGCCGTCTTGAAAGTGCCCGGGGAGCAGATGTTGAGGGAGTAAAGTGCCTTGCTCATGGGCACAAGGCAACACAAAAATATTTCATGCAAATAAACACCTCTCATTTGATATACATATATATATATATATCCCCAAATTACATCTAAAATAATTAGTGGAAGCATCAGTTGCAGCAGATCTATTTATAACACCACAGGACACAGTGAGACCTGTGCACTTATGTGATCTTTTTTTTGTGGCACAAGTTCAAATCCATTCACTTTTACCACCTCTGAAAAGTTTCACCAAGCAAACCAAAGATAGTTAATTGTAAATCATTGTCTTTGTGTTAAAAAATAAAAGAAAAGAAAAACAACCTTGTATAAATACTGCTTGACATAGTGTTATAGTGACAATGATATTATCACATTAAAATGGAAAAAACTTTCTTTTTTCCTTTGACAGACTAATGAGCTTGTCATGAGTTTAGACAACGATGAAAAGCTCATCCTGCAAGATGGCCAAATCTTAAGAGCTGCTGGTATTGGTAAGTTTGTCATTGCTCTCTGAAGAACTTACTGAAACAAATGTTAGTTCAGGGCACATGCCCACTAGCTTTTTAAATCATCATAGGTTCCAGTCAGCACCATTAGGGCAGTCACGAAACAAGGAACAATTACAGGACTTCATCAATCAATATACCTTCAAAATACAACAGCAATATGAATACACAATGTTCTTCCTATGAAATTGTGTAGTTTATATTAGGGATTGGCTACTTTTTAGAATAGGGAGGGCCACAAAAAATGTGTCCTCATTACTCCAATGCCACATGGTGACCATGCACTTCCCTAGGTAGGATACTATAACCCCATCATTTAATTAGCCAACTACAGCAACTGATTTAATGTAAAGAACTAAATATATACAGGGAATCCAAGTTTATTATACACATTTCTTACTTTTTTACAACTGTGAAACCAATAATAAATAGATAAATAAATAGATAAATAGAATTGACTCACAAGCTGCACAAAGTGAGGTAGGGGGCTGCATGCAGGCAGCCACTTGCCCATCCCTGATCTATATTGTGTTTTACATTATCATGTTTGTCTTTACAGCAAATGAAACTGAAGTGGCCTTCTTCAGGAAAGAAGACTACGGTTTCTTTAAAGCAAATCCCAAAACTGCTTGGTGAACAGATTATTTTACTTTATATCAGAGGGATCTTAAATGGCAGAGGTCAAATGAGGATTATGACAAAAAGGAAAACAAAAGTTGTGCCAGTTTTATTTCACGCAGTTATTTTTTATAACATTGAACCATATATACCACACTAGCAGGCCTTTCTACTTCTAATTTTCTCTTGTGCTAATTGTGACCATAACATTTTTCATCCTTGTTTCACTGTTGGTTCAAAATATGATAAGTAAAGTCTTCTGATATATTAAGTTATTTTGTATTTTGTTTATTTTTAAAGTATAAACTGAGTAAAATCTAACCCAGAAGATGAGCCTATGAGGTAGGTTTGTATATGTATTAGGAAAAACATATTGGATGTGCTCAGTTTGCTGGCATTGAAGCGGAAGGTTTGGTTTAGCGACGTTTGTCTATGGACAGACTTAATGGGTGTGATAGCCTCCCAGAGTGAATTAGCATATTTAATATGAATATCTGTATTACTGTTAAAAATATAAAGATAATTGTGCTATGATTTTTAGTTGTGACGTCCCCTTTTTGACATCCATACTAAACGTTTTAATATTTAATAAGACAATACACTAGTGTTGTTTTTGGCGGCCTGTTTTAATTTTAGTTTTAGTCTTTCCATGACTATTTTCGTCTAGTTTTAGTCCCATTAAGTAACATATTGACCCAAAGATAAGACGTTTTTTTTTTCTTCCTTGAGAAAAAATCTGAAAAAGAGGGGTCGTCTTATGTCTGGGGTCTAAACTTTTCAATGTAATGACAGCCAGGGCTAGACCGCTGCATCTGCGCTGAGTTGTGTGTTCAGAGAGTACACAAGGGGGGTAGCCGGACGACTGAACGGAGGACCCACGCCTCAGACCTCCGCAGGTGCGTCCCAGCCGACGACTACCTCTGGAGAGACCGGCAAGGCGCGCGGCTTTGTGGGGAGAGAGATAGTGTTGTTTTTGGCTGCCTGTTTTAATTTTAAATTTAGTCTAGTCTTTGTGTCAAGCTGTCATTTTAGTTTTTATTAGTTTGAGTCACGCTCCTACTCTTTTTCGTCTAGTCAAGTTTCAGTCGACGAAAGGTCTGAGCATTTTAGTCTTATTTTAGTCAGAATTATCCATGACTATTTTCGTCTAGTTTTAGTTGACAAAAACGGATGATATTTTAGTCTAGTTTTAGTCTCATTTAGTACCATATTGACCCAAATATAAGACGTTTTTTTTCCTTGAAAAAAAAATCTGAAAAAGAGGGGTTGTCTTATGTCCGCGGTCTAAACCTTTCTATATAATGACACAGCCAGGGCTATGCTGCTGCATCCGTTCTGGGTTATGTGTTCAGAGAGTGTGTCGAGCACACGAGGGGGTAGCCGGACGACTGAACGGAGGACCCCCGCTTCAGACCTCCGCAGGTGCGTCCCAGCGAGACGCGCTACTTTGCGGGGAGGGAGGCGGAGGAACGCACCGACGTAGCGCACATGATTTCCATTTGATTGATTATCAGAGATTGAAAGATATTTTATCTTGAAGAATTGCCATATTATCTCCCAATGCCATCCGTCTGTGCGGATGAAGAAGGTGGTCTCCCCAATCCGTCAAAACGTGTTGCACATTTGCATTTGCACATATATTTTTTCGGTCCGTAAAAATAGTGTATTATGTTAAACCGGTCCGTGGCACAAAAAGGTTGAGGACCGCTGTTTTAAATCATGCCACGAGTGGGGATTGAGTCTGCGCAGTGCGACCTGATGCGGCCACTCGCCCTGATGCGAGACACAGGAAACAGAAATACTGCAAAATAATAATAATTACGGGACTAATCGAGACGAAATGTTATTCTCCTTTTGGTCAACAAAAATGAAGAGACATTTTAGCAACGTTTTTATTTTGTAAACCGGTCCGTGGCACAAGAAGTTTGAGGACCACTATTTTAAATAATGGCACGAGTGGGGATTGAGGTAGTCACGTGGCCTGAGTCTGTGCAGTGTGACCTGATGCAGCCACTGGCCGCATAATAATAATAATGGGACTTATCGAGACGAAATGTTATTCTCGTTTTGGTCAACAAAAATGTAAACCACATCTAGTCTCGTTTTTATTCGTCAACAATATTGCATTCTATATTTAGTTATAGTCATTGTCACATAACCAGCATTTATGTTGCGTCTCATCTCGATTTTGTCACGTGAAAAAGGTTAGTTTACTACGATATTTAGTCATCATCTTTGTTGACGGAAGCAACACTACATTACACCTTCGTGGAGATTTTGGCCCTAGGCACATTTTATAGTAACAGAAATATTTGACAAAAAAATTATAATAATATGATCATTTATACATTACCTTAAACCTGATTTTTCTGGTTTAATGTAACTATACAACAGTGTTTCCATAACCATTACCTGGGGGGGCGCTGCGTCCCTCAAACAGAGCATTGCGGCCCCCATGAAATTCACGGTGTATTAAAAAATTGTATATATATAAATATATGTTTTATTAAAATAAGTGATAATAATAATAATAATAATAATAATAATAATAATAATAATAATAATAATAATAATAATAATAAACAAAATATATAGCGCCAAATCTCAAATCACTGTGTTATTTTATTAAATATACTAAACGCTTATGTTATTTATCTAATTTATGCCCCACATTTAAGTTTCAGTCTCTACTGTGTGGTTTTGACGCTTTCAATTTCCCGAAGGTCAGGGCTCCGCTCCCGACACACACACACACACACACACACTCACTCAGGTGCGCTCACACCTTACACAGAGCGCAGCAAAAGAGAGGAGAGAAATATCAAACGTATCAATTATAAATGTAGCTACGTCATCAAAATGGGGGACAGGTGGCCTAGTGGTGAAGGAAACAGGCATTGGACCAGAGGTTTGCCAGTTCGAGGCCCAGTCGAGGTGGTCTCCATCCGGAAGGATTCACGAACCACCGCCACTAACCAAAGAGACCTCTAATGCCCTTGAGCACTAACCCCATCTGCTCCTCGGACGCTCTCACTGCTCTGTGGCCAGATGGGTTAAATGCAGAGGTCAAATTTCCCCCGACTTGTGTGTGTTGGCATGTGCATGTTTGTGTGGGATGATGCGCAATTCTAATACTAATTCTAAAATAAATCTGAAACTCAGCCTAAGCTATGATCAGCCAAAGCAGAGGTTTCAGTGGAAAGATTAGGGGTTTTGGGTTTTTTCTGCTCCAGTCCACACGTACCAACCCAGAGCTGGTGAATTATCTGCTCCTCTTTTTAGCTCCCGCCCTCAAAAAGTCCACCCAAACCCATTTGAATTGCAGGGGAAATAAAATAGGTGTTGACTTAAAGTTTATAAGGCCTACTTATATATATTCAAAATCCAATTGAATATTTTTGAAGGCTGCTTACAGCAAATATTTGTTTATGCGATTCATAAATCAATAAGCATGTAATTATATATTTTTTCACTTGACAGCTTTAGTAATAATTACTAATTGTACTTATATTTTAAAATTTCAGGTTGTTCATCATGTTTTTTTTTTCAAAACATAGTTAATTGAATATATATAAACATTTTTATGTACTAACCCTTTTTACTTAACCAAATGGAACAATTTAGAGTCTACAGGTTATTATGCTATACTTTGTTTTGGTTTGGCCCCTTAAGATCAAATTGGGCTGTATGTGGCCCGTGACTAAAATTACAGGGTCAAAAATATTGTTTTAAAATACTTTTTTTGTAATTATTAATTATTTTCATTAATATAATAATACCTTAAAATGACTCCTAGCTGTTTGTCCAGACCAAATGCTCTGTAAAGGGATCCTGCGTTGCCCCGGATTCTTTGTACATTACCATTGGCCCCAAACCCATAGGCCCGCCACTGCTAAGAACCCCCCCAAAGCAGCAACCCAGGGGAAACACTGTATATTATATACTATAAGTTACCAATATCAGTTTGCAACACTGAAACATTTGACCAAGAAAGGTCCTGACTCACAAGTCTTTAGGACTATGCAGACAGCATGATAATTAATTGATAACAATTGCAGCTCGGATGCACAGCCGCGTGGTCCTTTTCCTTGATCAGGTGAAAAAGGCTGACCAAGTGGTCAGGACAGGAATCACCGTATAGGACAGTTACGTAACAGTAATTCAGGTGCTGCCTCTGTCCCCCCAACCATCAACCATGGTGGTCCTGTCCAATTTCCCCCTCTTCATAACCAACAAGTTCCTCAGGAGAGAGCTGTCCAGACGTGGGAAGGTGGTCTCCCCAATCCGTAAGATCATGTCTGAATGTAAGCACTTAGTGTCCCACCGTAAACAGCTGTATACGGAGCACCTGGAGTAGGGAAATCAACCTCTGCTTCCACTTCTCGGGATATGAATGGTGAGTGGAGCCTGGTCTGGGGATTTCTATGGGCCTCTGCCTCATCCCAGCGGACACTTGCTGCTCCGTGGGCCTCACTGCAGAGATCCACTGATGTGGCCAACTTGGAGCAGTTCAGTTATTACACCGGATGAAGTGTGAATGGAGAGAGAATGAATGAACAAGGTGTTGGAATGAAAGGAATGAAGAGGTTGGATGGTGAGGAGTGTGTGTGTGTGAGTGCGTGCGTGCGTGGGTTCGGTGTCTGTGTGGAGCAGGTAGAACGGAAGACAGGTGAAAAAGATGCATGATGACAACTACCTGCCCTATTTTTTATAGATTTGCTTTTATTGAAGTTTTAAGGTGTTTCTACATTTCACGAAATATTTTTTTTCCTCTTTTGTCCTTTTTTCGAAATTTTTCAGTAAATCATATTGTTCACCTTGATTTCCCATTTGTAAATAATTATGTCTTTTGACATTTGTACAATCAATTATGCATTTATATCATACATTTTAAGTGTTATGGCATCACATTGTTTCCCCTTTTTTGTTGATTTGTAAATATGATGTCTTGTCAGTGTTTGTTACGACCCTGGCGTGGTCAAGGCCCAGCCAACCGTGCTCCCCGTAGAGCAAGAAAGTATGTTTGGTTGAAAAAATAAATAAAAAAATTGTCTCATCAACCAACAATTTCTCAACCCCCCTGCAGTGCCCCTAGGGATCACGGACCACCTGTTGAAGACCTCTGTTAGGCCGAGACTCATCTTTGTCCTTGATGCGGCCCAGGGCCTTGGTATCATCTGCGAACATAACCAGCTTGATGGAAGGGTGGCTTGAGGTGCAGTCATTGGTGTAGAGGGAAACAGATATTGGGAGAGGACACAACCTTTTGAAACACCTGTGTTGGTGGTGAAGGGTTCTGACAGGTGGCTGCACCCCTACACCTGATGCTCTCTGTTGTCACAGATGAGGCCGCTTGGTGTGCAGGCTGACCAGGAGGATGGTGTTGAATGCCGAGCAGTCATCCACGAACAGTGTGGAGTATGTGGTGGGAGCTGAGGTTGATGGCATCGTCCACAGAGCGGCTGGCCCTGTAGGCAAACTGTAGGGGGTCCAGGATGGGGTCTGAGTGAGATTTGAGAAAGAATGAGAACCCTTCAATTGAGAGATTTGAGATTTAAAATAGAGGAATATAATTTGTTTAATTATATTTAAAACACGAAACTGCATTATGCATGGCACCATTAAAACAAATCAAAGAAGGACATGTAAGAGATGGGACAAAACTGGGTACACTGTGTCCCTCTGGTTTTGTTTAAGATTCACATCACGTCACCCACAAGATATCTTTCACCTTTTAAAATCCTGTATAGAAGACCTTGACTTAGCAACCTTTTCTGCCCAAAGTGATAGAAGAGACACACCAGCTACATTTATGAGACCAATATTAACCAAACCTAACCACAGGCATTGGCATGGCATCACCATTTGTCATCATCAAGCTAAGAACATTTTGGATGCATCGCTCACACTATTTGACATCACACATACCAACAAAGTTGTTTGAAATGGATTTTATTAAGCGGTCATCATGTGAGGGAAATACATATTGCAACTTTAACTACTCCGACAAAAACCACAATGTCATAATAAATTACACTAGAAACTTTTTAGCAGGGAGGTACGCTAAAAATAGTCATTAAAAAAAAAAAAAAAGAAATCACTACATTTGATATTAGGGATCCTGACGCATTTTTAGGAAGTTCATACCTCCTCCTATGATCAAAACCAAAATGTCAAAAGAAATGAAAGGTTTGTGCAAAAAACATATTTTTCTCAGGGAAATTAACTGTAAACTGTAATTTAGTGATTTGATGAAAAACATAAAACAAGAAATCACTACCAAACTTTAGGGACATTAGTGATTCTTAAGCATATCTAACAAGAGACAGGGCACTCCTAACTGTTGCATTGGACAATATATATAGAATCAAGAATGGGCAGCAATGCCAAAACTTTCTCACCGTCCGTCGGGACGGAGGAGTGGTCATGTTGACGCGTCATCACGGCTTGTGATGAGGAAAGGGACTCCCGCGCCAAAGCCTGTGCATGGTGCAAATGTTTACGAAACTTAGACATAATCCAACATGTTGGATTCCGATGATCCTCGAGGTAAGAGGAGTTTATCTTTTAGCGATGTGAGAGGCCCGCAGGGCATGTGACCAAAAACAAGCTCAGCTGGACTAAAACCTGTGGACTCTTGAACAGCTTCACAGGCAGCAAACAGTATGGAATTCTCTCATCCCAACCTTTCCCTGCCACTTAACAATATTTGCAAAGCATGGACTTCAAAGTTTTGTGCCAGTGTTCTAACGCGCCCTGGGATTCGGGATGAAACGGACTGGACATGGCATGCTTAACATTCAAAGTGGCAAGGACCTGTTGGACTGGAAATTGGTGCCCTGGTCAGATTGGACTACACACAGGAGGACCTCCTGACCACTGACCCTTGTGTGCTACAGACAAAACGTGTATGCAGTACACAGCTGGGACAACTATCTGTTGAACAGAATCAGCATTATCTGGAGACCAATTCTGCATTTATAGTTCACAATCAAAAAAGTAGGCAATCATTTCATCTTTTACTTTGTTGACACTAACCACATTTACGAAACACTTAAGTATTGGGTTGGTGTGTTGCGCACCGCACAGGCATTTAAGGGTTGTAAGAAGCGGCAGAGACTTGTCTGGTAACAGATCAGCCCGGGACTGCACCATCGTTGCTGCTACATAATGGTGGGCCTCCAGCTCAAGTTCCTCAGGTTACTTCACTCCTGAGAAAACAGACATAATCACACTATCAAAAAGGAAAACATCTTCATAATAAGCTTTATGTTTGAGCACTTGAGCGCGAATGTCTACACAGGATGGGAACAAATCTGAAGGTGTGTGTGTGCTACCCTCTTTTACATGCTGAGGAGAATCCACTACTTCCTGTGCAGGGGTAACTTTACCGCCGGCAATGTCGTTCCTTAAAAGGAGAGCAATACCCTTTAGCAGCAACGCGAGCAAACAGCAACAGGGAGAAAACCACACATTTAGATTCCACATGTACGCGATGCACGGGCCAGGGAGTGTAGCGCTTAGATTGCTGCATGATCTGTTCAAGCACCTCAGGCTGTTCAGGTAACGCAATCATCCTGAGCTCCAACAACCTACCTACAATTTAGGGCTTTAAGTTCCAGTTTCAAAATTGCTTTAGGATGCTCTATATTGAAGTCGACTGCTATTTGAACTAATTCATCCCTGTGGCACACGTTCAGGGGCGTCACAACGGGTCAGGCAAACTAGGCAATTGCCTTGGGCCCCGAAAACGGCTGTTTACATTGGTCCACAACGGCAACCTGAAAAGCCCCTTAAATTACTTGTCATGTGGGGGCACGGCAATGACACGTTCAAGAACCCCCTTAAAAGGGCCCCATTGGTACTTGCTCGCTGTCAAAAGCTTTGTTTTTGTATTTATTTATTTTTGCCTGGGGCCCCCCAGAGTGTATTGAAACGTCCCTGCACACATTTATTTGATTAAGAGAAGGGTTGACCAAAAACAAATCCAGGTGATTGCAACAGAGTTCAACGAACCCACAAACACAGAGAAAGCACTCCTAAACCAGCTGTATTGTAACATCAAAACAACTATGTATATGTATGTGCAAAGTTTCTACAATGTGCAAAGTTTTTTTCCCCCTCTTCCTGTCTGAACTAGTGGCTTCCAATAGAGCTTCACCCATTTGAAGCTCCATCTACAGCCTGACCTGTCGATCACCAATGAGGCCTTCCACGCTGTAAGTATCCTAACCCGAATCTCTCTGTTAGAAGGCCTGGTTATACAACTTTCCCCTTTTGGTCCCCGTCCAGGCTGCGGTTAAGACCCGCAGGGTAAACAGAACCAAGCTCCATCACTCCAGTGCGCACGCCCAGTGTTCTGTGGTTAGCCCCTCCTACTGGTGTACCTATCAAACATAAACAATCCTAAACATTTAGACACAATCAAATCCACATTCTCTCTCATACATTGACACACATGCACACCCACTTACACATTTGATGCATCCAACCATTGAGAGGGGAAGCAGTTTCTAATACCTAATATTAGCTTTTAAATGGTCTATATCTAAGAAATCCTTTTCACTAAAAATTGTAACTCGAAAATGTATTGTTTCATTCCCAAGTTAAGTCTTCTTTTTTGTCATTCCACATATGTAGGCTATACATACAGGAAACGAGACATTGTTTCTCATGGCCCACAGTGAAACACACAACATGAATGACAAATAATATCATATTGACTAATAACATGACAAAAAAAAACATTTAACATAACGTTAAGTGTATAATTTAGAAACATTTTAAAGAAATTTGTGGGAGGCAAATTATCTAAAATGATATGATATGGATTACAGTATAAACAGTGCAAACAGTATATTTACAACAAAATGCAGGTGTAAACAGTATGAGTAGAGGAAACAAAATGGGTAAATAGTGTAGGTACAAAATGCAGCTAAAAACAGCAAGGGGTATAGGTATAACAAAAAGTGTAAACACTATTAGTACAAAAAAATGCAGAAGTAAACAATATGACTGTCTGTAGCTGAGCAGTAGTAAAGTGTTCAAAAAGCAGCACTCACCCCCATACCCCCCACTCCACATCAGCCATACACAAGTCATGGAAGTTTCTTGGCACCACCATCACTAGCCACCTGAAGTGGGAGACCCACTCAAAAAAAGTCATCAAGCGGGCACACCTGTGGATACAGAGCCACCATCGAGAGCGTCTACACTTCCTCCATCACCGTGTGGTTCTCAGCATCCTCTGCCCACACAAAACACAGACTGGACGTGTCTTGCGGACAGCCAGCTGTCTTACGGGGCACCAACAGATGCCTATGAATGTTCTGCACGATTCCAGATCCAGGCATCGTCCACCAGGATAGTGGATGACCTGACTCACCCGGCACACAGCTTATCCGGAACCCTCGCATCAGGCCACAGATTCATATCCGTCAGGACCAGAACAACCAGACACTTGAACAGTTTATTCCCTCTGGCCATCTTCCTCTTCAACAAGCTATAACAAGAATCAACGCCTTTACACACTGTTTTGGTATTATGATAACTCTGGTAACAATAACGGAAATGCAATGCACATTACACTTTGAAAACTTGATGAAAGACAATAACCTTAATGCGCCGCATTATTATTACATTATGATAACTTTGATAAACAACACTATATATTGTATCATAACAACAATAACCACGCACTGTATATTGTATTTATGATAACTGCTAATATCTCACACATACTACATATTGTAAGTATGATAACAACAATGACTTAATGACAGTAAGCAACTCGATAACATCTAAACTTATGTTTGCACAATTACCTTCGCATCACTAAATTACACTCGATTGTCACTATTTTCATCATTCGATACAGACACAATAACACATTTCACTTCATATAGTACCATGTATAATTGGTCCCAAAAACAAACATTAAACCTTATATTATCTTAATTGTACACTCACAACATAGCGTGATTGCCATCTATTGGATCCTTCATGAACAGAATATTGCTATGCTTAGTATAAACCAAAGGGGAATTATAATGTCCAATCAATCACAAGTTAATTAAATATCACGAACAACGGCGGTTGTTGATATCAGGATATCGCACCAAAAAAAAAAGGATTACTAGAGCTAACTAACTAATTTAGTATACAGTGTACTGTCAAAATGTATGACTGGGAAGTAAATAACAAAACATTTAATAATTGTGTGAGTGTTCATAAAAATGGGAGATAAAGTGCAAGAATACAAATGGAAAAAGCTAATTCGACTCTGCGTTTAAAAATTTGAGATTGAAATCCTTGCTTTGTTGTCCACTCTGAATGCAAATATAAGAATAAAAAGTGTATTAAAAATTTGTATCAGAGAAATAAACACCAAAAATGTCAAATGTGAAAAAAGCTGTTCAAGATTCAGAAATGTATTGGTCATATGCAAGAAATACAGAGCGCAGATGCAGGCAATGACCGTGCTAAACAAAACAGAAAAACAGAGCTCTTTAAAAAAGTAACGAGCACGGCAGGAACATTCAATTCATTACATTACAATTCCTACAGTGCTGGTGTGATGTTGGGTGTGTTTAAGAGTCTTATGGCGTTGGGGATGAAACTGTCGCTGAGTCTGTAGGTGCAGGCTTGGATGCTGCCAAATCGGCGGCCAGAACAGTTTGTGGCTGGGGTGATTTTGAGTCTTAAAATACTGTTGGTCTTCTTCATACACCGCTGTGTGTAGAGCTCCTCCATGGAAGGCACCTCCTGTAGAGCCTTTCCATTGAGGCCGGTGCAGCTGCCATGCCAGGCCGTGATGGAGCCACCCAGGATACTCTCGATGGTGCACCTTTAGAAGCTGCACATCCTGGGGTCCATGGTTTTCACAGAGCTAGTGCAAACCAACATCTTTAACAATGTCTGCTGAAAGGTCCACATCTACCTTATTTCTAATAAAAACTGCAATAGGAAGATAAAGACATTCTTCCATTAAAAGTATGTAATTCCAAACGCTGGCTAAAATGTATTTTGTAGAGCAAAAGTCTTAGGGAGAGTACGTACAGCAGGGGTCACCAACGTTTTTGAAAACGAGAGATAGGGCTACTTCTTTGTGCACAGTATTATAGTTCGACCCCAGAGAAGGTCAGAGTTGATATATGAATCTACAAATTGCAAGTTTTACTTATTTAAATATCAGCAATATAACATTTCATAATATAAAAGTATAAAATGTATTCAAGGGCTATACTAGTTTGATCATACTGATTCCACACATCATCCTCCATGTTTTTTCGGATATGTTTTTATTATATATATATATATATATATATACTGACGCCGTCAGTGCGTCCATTTCGGCCTTGGCTAGTTGTGTATATTCTCTCTCTCGGACTGAAATCCAGAACTCTTTAGCTCTTTGTCTAGCGTTTTACTTGCTAGAGTTTCTCTGTGGATTATAGTGCTAATGTTTCTGTGGAGGGCCACTTTGTAAGACTCTTGCTTTTAGTCTTAGCCTAGTTTTCAAGTCCACAAGCAGATGGGAATTGAATTGAATTGAATTGAAAGTCCTTTATTGTCCCGCAAGGGGAAATTCGGGCGTTACAGTAGCAATACAGTCAAAGTAGGAAGAATTACAAAGGTCAGAAAGTAGTACTAAATAAATAAATAAATGTGCAAATTGTTGGTACACCAGTGATAAGTTATAAGTTGTGCCAGAACTCTCTGCGGGCTGCAGGCAACCCTGTCGGGGACAAAGTCCCTCGCTCCCACACACAGCGGTCGGTTGGTCAGGTAGTCCACGATCCAGGATGTGAGGGGAGGGTCGACGCCGGCCTGCTCCAGTTTTTGCCCCAGAAGCCTGGGCTTGGTATGTAAGACGTAAAACAGAGAGTATAAGTTAAGTAGTGCAGATAGTGCAGAGAAGACTGGTTAATTTCAGTGATGATTGCAATGATGATTATGTAGTCTCACTGCGGCAGGTAGGAAGGACCTGCGAAACCTCTCCTTCAGACACTTCGGGTGAATGAGTCTTTCGCTGAAAGAGCTGACCAGTGCTGCGATTGTGTCCTGCAGCGGGTGGGATAGATTGTCCAGAAGAGACGATAGCTTGGCCATCGTTCTCCTCTCTCCCACCACCTCCACTTGGTCAAGGGGTTGTCCCAGAACCGAACTGGCTTTCTTGATAAGCCTGTTCAGCCTCTTCCTGTCAGCTGCCGTGATGCTGCTGCCCCAGCAGGCCACACCGAAAAAGATGGCTGATGCCACCACAGAGTCATAGAAAGTCTTCAGGAGTGCCCCCTGGACTCCAAAGGACCTCAGCCTCCTCAGCAGGTAGAGTCTGCTCTGGCCCTTCTTGTACAGGGCAGAGACATGGTCGGACCAGTCGAGTTTCTTGTTGAGGTGGACACCCAGGTACTTGTAAGATGTTACCATCTCAATGTCCATGCCGTGGATGTTCACCGGTGTTGTATTGGTGCGTTTTCGCCTTCGGAAATCCACCACCAACTCCTTGGTTTTACCTGTGTTGAGCTGGAGGTGGTTCCGGTGGTACCAGTCTACGAACCCCCGCGTCAGCTCCCTGTACTCCCGTTCGTCCTC
>JAFBJU010000199.1:0-57500 GCA_016785305.1 Colistium nudipinnis
GTGTGGAGTTAGGGTTAGGGTTTTGGTGAATGGTCACTGCTAGAAAGATTAAAGTTGGTACTAGGGGGTTTTCAGGGATGCCGAACTCGCTGGTCTTGGTCCCGTGTCACACGGACATCGGGAAGTGGGTGAAACTGCAAGACACTTTTGTGCTTATTGACCTTTGACCTTCTTCCCGACGTCTGAGCGAAACAGGACAAAGACCAGTGCGTTCGGCATCCCGTAAAACCCCCTGTGACCAACTTCCATAACTTTAGCAGCAACCCTTGACCAAAACCCTAACCCTAATTCTATTCTTATAACCCCTACAAGTGTGGAATTAGGGTTAGGGTTAGGGTTAGCCAAAACCCTAATTCCAGGCTTATAGCCCCTATTAGTGTCGAGTTAGGGTTAGGGTTTTGGTGAATGGTCGCTGCTAAAAAGATGAAAGTTGGTACTAGGGGGTTTTCAGGGATGCCGAACTCGCTGGTCTTGGTCCCGTGTCACACGGACATCAGGAAGTGGGTGACACTTTTGTGCTTTTTGACCTTTGACCTACTTCCCAATATCCGAGCGACACAGGACCAAGACCAAGGTCTTGTTTGTCGGTCCCAGGGCGAAAATGCCCTGGGACCGAGAAACAAGACCCACTTTATCATTCTCTTAACCACTTACATGGGCACACCAGAGATAAATGAAGCTCTGTTTTTTTCAGAATAATCTAATTTACCACAACATTGGATGTGAAGGTACATTTTACTTAAACATGTACAGAGAAATCTTCGAGGTGTCAAAACGTCTGCCTTTATTAGTATCGTAGAGCTTGGCATAGTCACCTAATTATCTGTACTATTGCTATCTAATAAATCTGAACTTGGAATCACGAAAGCCCCAATCTCATTCATTTCCAAAGCTATCATCAGATGTAGGGATTTGTAATTTGTCATAAACATTAACTATTTAAATGTGTTAAAAACTAGTGATACAGGTGTGGGAATATATTCAAATGCTAAATTTGTGTTGCAAAATGTAGTTCATAAAATGCAACATATTATGAAATTACTGCATAATTACACTTTTTCCATCGCTGAATTGTGCAAAGCTGCAGATTGCATTGCAACATTTAATGGCCACTTGCCAAATATATTCTGATATGAACAGATAAATAACTGTAGCTGGAGCTACCACTGATTTAAATGGGTATAAGTTCATAAACAGAGAACCTGTAAAAGCTCCTGTTTTTTTCCAGAATTTCCAGATTATGTGCAATACACATCTACCATTCAACAGTACCAGTAGTTGAATGTAAACATGGTTATTTCCAGTATAATTAAAGTAAAAAACAATATTTACCATGGCGTGTATGTTGCTGTGCATATGTAGAACGCCCTTGGGCCTGCCTGTGGTGCCACTGGTGTAGATGATCATGGCTGGTCGATCAGCCCAGTCTGTGATGGTTATCTCCTTCTCTTGGGTGTCTATTCCATCCAAAGTGCCATGGTTAGAAGATGGAGGCAGCGTCAGGCAAGGCAAGCCTAGCTTCTGAGCCAGTGGCTCGAGGATCTCAGCAAAGGGATGTCCCGCCACTAGCAGCGAGCTCTGGGAGTCAGAGATGATGTACTCCAATTCTGAAGGTGGGTGTTTTCGGTACAGTGGCACTGCCGTCGCACCACTCAACCAAGTCGCCCACTGTGCCACTGTATAGGACGCATCATTGGCACACAGGAAGGCGATTCGTTTGCCTTCAAGACGCCCAAAGTCAGAGTTCAGAGCGGCACTGATTCTACCTGCAAGAACGAAGCTGCTGCAATACAGCTGCTTGTAGCTGTGGCTCCCATTGCCGTCTATGATAGCAGGCTTATCTCCAAAAGTTGGCGCTCTGACAAACACTGGCTTTTGGTTTGTCCTCAACGATGGGGCTGCAGTCCATCTGTGACAAGTTCTTTGAACCACACTTCCCAGTAAACCTTGTCCTGGCTCTGATGAAGAGTAAGTTCTGCGAAGGGTGGCTTTCAAGAGAGGTGACATCCACCTTAGAGAGTGGCACATAGCAGCAAAAGGTCTGGGCATCATGTTTGAGATTTAGCTATTCATATCCTTCAGAAACCGAACGTCAAGATGGCTTCGCAGTCTTCATTCGCTCATATCAGATAATACCTATCAGTGGATAGGGGGAAAAAAGGTAAATATTATATGTATCATGTATCACACAAAGATCAACAACTCAGAAAGAAAACACTTTAATGAATATGTCAATAATCAATTTGAAAATTCAAATGTATCTAATGCTGGTGACCTTTTCCTTTACGTTCAATTATCTAGCATTGCACTTTATGACTTACATACGTGTATTAGATAGATAGATTACTTTATTAATCCCCTTGGGGAAATTAGATAGATGAAAAAAAAACATCTTCTGCATAATTATTTTGTAAAACTCAAATCCAGTGGCATGAGCACACAACTTTTACCACAATTACAATGCAGTTTGTGTGTACAAGTAGAAGTTTTGTCGGTGATGCGTTTTGGGGCGTGCTGGACATTAAATCATTATAATAACTTGATAATGCGTGAATTCGGGATATAGCAGGGTGCCTGTAGTTGTGACTGCTGTGATGTCTCAAAAGCAAATTGCAGAGACGTTTTTAAAACAATGTCAAACGTTGTACCACTTTTAAATTAAACTGTAATTTCGAGGGGGTCGATTGTTCAACATTGTATAAATAAAACGTTAATCACCGCGAAACAGTGCACACACTTGACAACATGCGATAATAACAAATTGAGGCAATATTGATTATTGACAGTGTGTTGGTGACAGTGAGGAAGGTGAGTCCGACACGGAGCAGACCTCAGAAAAACTACGGACGATAAATGTACCTTTCACCTGGAAATATTATTTGCACGTTTCTTAAACCATGCCAGTGTTTAGTTCAGTACATAATACGTGAATGCTCTCCTTACCTCTGAGAGAAGCCGGAACGTGTTTACTGAGGACGGTGCACCGACATCAATGTTCCCCCATGAAACAAACGCGTTCACTGGTTCCGTTCGCACAAGTACACCCGCATAAGCCAGCGCGTGTGCCAACTGACTCTTTAAAGTAACTGTTATAGTAATTATATTCTGCTGAATTGTTTGAGATATCTCACATCATTAAATGGTACAATTGCATATCCTTTTTTAAATCCCCCAATTTTTTGGGGGGGGGAGATTTGATCACATGTGCATAATAATTAACACTGGCATTATCAGACACACACACACAAAAACAAATCAATAACATAAGTTACATTAGTTACGCAAAGTAACAGCGAATGGAATTCCGAATGGTTGTCTACAGTTTTCAAATCTTCAAGTCATTTGAGAAGTTTCAGTGCTTTTAATTCCATGGGGAGAGAGCACAGTATCTGAAACCTGTCCTCCTAAGATCCATCTGAACACATTGTACTAATGATGTTGAAAAACGTTGTGACCTGTTCAGGACTGTGCAATGAGAACTGAGGGGCAGAGGCAGTGTAGGAAGGTTTATTGATTAAAAAAACAAATAAATAAATGAACTGCGTTCATATAAGTGGGAACTTCTTTACATCTAAGGAACTATGGTGAGTGAGGAAGAGGACGGTGGTCAGAATGAAGATCCAACGACAGGTGATGAGTGCGATATATATGCAGATACCCCACGCAGAGCTCTGTTTGGCTTGGCCATGCCAGTGCTACCGCACAGTGTGCCAACTAGCTTGGCTGGCTTCACCATCACAGTGCAAGTAGGCACATTCAGCCGCCAGCTGGCAGTCGCGGGCCTCAGATAAGAGAATGGTACAGACATGGCACACATTCAAAAAGTTTTCTCTTCCCTTCCCAAACCCCCTACACTGCAAACGAAGATGGCATGTTCCTAACGAAATTAGAGCCTTTGTTCGGCAGAACTCCCCTCCACTCTCAGGAATAGTATCGTCAAAGACTACTCGTTTCCATTCGGGGGGAAAGCGCTTTTCAGGGGGAATGCTATGCTACCCCAGCAGCTATGTCATTTTCAGAGAATGCTTTATTTGTGGGGCGTTTGCACCGTCTTCGGTCTTTTTCGATGCAAATGGCACTGCCGCATTTTCGAAGGATTTAACCTAAAAATGACCGAATATCTTGCACGATGAAATGTAACAAGGCACAGACGATCCATGTTGTGGGATTTGTTTCCTGGAAGATGGCCATGTTTTTGATGTGCGTTGCTTGGGGACAGGAATTCCAGACTTGTTTACAGCTACTGGAAATATGCAAGGCTGGATGAAGAATGGAGGATACTCAAGGGCATCATGTATGTGTCTGCTTGTAAGGGCTGAGAGGACCAGACATGGCGAACATGCGGAGCTATAATTGCGGTTCTAGCGGAAACCTTATGAGACAGAATATCTAAGGAGAAGGCTGGCATTATGCTGCAGTGGCCCGTTGCCAGCACACCATTCAGCGAAGACCACCTGAAAGGATCTCGCCACCAATAGGCTCGATGGCCGCAAGCAGGCGCCAACTCCCATCTTGGCAAAGGGCTGCATCTGAGGAACAGGGAAAGAGGGGACCCCCCACGGATCTGCGAGGGAGCCCGAGATGGTAACACAAACCATGGGGAGTGCCCAAGCATGTGTCAGGTTGGCATCGTTGTGAGAATGTCTTGGCAAGGGCTCCGTTCTCTCCCCTCCCGCCCCAGCTCACACACAAACACACTGTTGCCCTGCTTGGAACACATGGTACATCAGCAGCGGCATCTGGCTGCACTGACTCCTGGCAGCTGCGCTTCGTCTTCGCCAGTTGGGAGTCTTGGCACTGCCACTTCATCAACTACCTGTAGCTCCTCCTGGGTAAAAAGGCAAGCGATGAATTATTCCGAGGCTGCAGCTGCAAACTTGACTTCCATCCAAGAGATTCACTGGAAACATATGACTAGCTCGCAGAG
The DNA here is from genome assembly GCA_016785305.1 of Colistium nudipinnis. Classification (NCBI taxonomy): domain Eukaryota; kingdom Metazoa; phylum Chordata; class Actinopteri; order Pleuronectiformes; family Rhombosoleidae; genus Colistium; species Colistium nudipinnis. The sequence goes on from JAFBJU010000199.1 coordinate 4,928, forward strand.
CACATGCCACCCACATACTAATGCATGGGCGACAACATGGCTTCCTTCTTGCACAAAGGGATTTGTCTGTAGTCATGTGATGGCATGGTTCATTCGAGGTGAAAGATGACGGATGCTCCGTGAGGCCCCCCTCTTGTATCTATATGTTAAATGCATGTGCTTCTAAGGAGGCCCAAGGGAAACGACCCATTGACAAGTAGAAAGGCCTACAAACAGTGTTTTTTTTTTTTTCATGAAAATAAAAACAGGAAAAAAAAAACTATTCAGCAACATGCGTGTACAAGTCGGCATTCAGATATGCAATGCGCTTTGTGCTCTGTGCTTTTAATCATGCAGCATTGGTCCTTCTCTTTTCGTCGGGAAATGGTGCAGGAAGATCAAATCTAAAGACAGCCAAGGATTATGCTGAAAAGAATGTCCCTCTTATTTATATATAATGAACAAAAGGATGGGTGACCTTTCAACTCTACAATTATTGCCTCACATTCCATTTCTAATAGAGGTTTTGACAACCAAGGACATTTGCCTGAAGCGCCCTGAATACATTTTAGCTGACACCATAAAATAATAAGATAGCTTTGTGTGAAGATTTCCTCTCCCCTTGAAAGAGATTTTTCCGTGAGAAATGTACCTACAATGATGAATGTGTCCTGTTTTAGACATTTAGATAGATAGACACGTGTGGTGTCCTTTCTTTTTCAATATTTTCAGCTGCCTTCCTGGATGAGGATTTATTCACTGGGTTGGATTTAATGATAGCTTTTCTCCATCAGTCCAGAAACTCAAAATCGTAAGCTTTCCATTTATCCTAAATGCCAGCTGTTATACTTTCTAAGTTGCTCAGCAGCACTTGCATTAATACAGTGTGTTAGTTGTGATTACAGCATTAAATACAAGTATAAGGGTTGACTCAAGTTTTTAATTATAGGAGGTTAAGCCAAGGGAAGCAGTGGAGTGGGGGCAGGTTCAAAGGTTAAAAATGCAGAAAACCAAATCTAATGTCACGGTAGACAAATATTGACTCTGACTCTTTATTTCTCTACTCAAGAACCCCATGAACCAACTTGAAATCAAAAAACGTGCGGCAATAGTTTTCGTATTATCGTCGTATCTTTTGAGAAATACAGATGGCAAACCTTGAAGTCCCAAGCATTTCTCCCTCACACAAATAAAACGCACACATTAATATGTTTTTTTTAAACTTTTTTTCTGCGAGTGTTTGTAATCTGACAGTGACCCAGTGGGAGTTTTCCTCCATCTGTGTCAGTCTGACCCATTTTAGCCCTCGGCCACGTCCAACTGTTCCATGTCCCAAACATATGTGCGGTGGCAGGGGGATAAGCGAAACGTCGCCGCGCGGGACCCGCAGACACACACAGCCGATATGACACTGGACCCTGCTTCCCTGTCTGTCTGTTTCCCACAGCATATGTCATCATCAATGTTGGCCCCGAGGATTCACACCTTGGTGATTTAACACAACACCATTTTCACTATTGCCTCTCCTCCTGCTCTGAGCCAAGGATGGCTCTCTGTGTTACAGATTTGATAGTCAAAGTGAGTTTGTGTAGATTTTGGAATATATTCTGGATATAATATAATATCATCCATTAATTCCTATTCATGCATCAATATTTTGCATAATGTTGGACTAGATGTTTTTCCCTCATTTGGCTGCTCTGCTGATATTCAGTTGTAATCATGACTTTGCATTTTAATCGTTGGTTAACCTCTCTTATTCCCTCCGCACCTTCATTTCTTTTGCTTTTACCGACTTGATTGGGCACTTGACTTGGGGACTTATCTGTGCACATCATAACACTATCCAGTGAGGGCAGAACAGGCCAACCAGAGGAGGGACTGGGATTTTTTCCAAGTGGTCCATGTTGGCAGATGAGATGATATCACTGCACAGAGCAAAGGCCCACTGGGGACCAAGGGGTGTGAGGCACATATGGGACAGCAGGCTGCTGATGAGCTGCTTTATATCAGCCTCTCATCATGGACATAGAAAGAGACGTCTGCAGCAGAGGATTTGAAGTATGAGTATGCTTTATTTGGGTTGGTACGAGATCCGGAATTTTAGCTGATACATTAGATACTTTATTCTTGGTCATTTACATCCCAAGGACACAACCACTATATAACACTCCTATTGTAATTTACACGCTCTCCGAATAACTGAGGCAGAAACAGCATGGTCAAATGGATGGAATAAAGTTGATTTAACTGTAGTCTTAAGGTAACTCACCCTAAATAAATGATAGCCATCTTCCTGACCTACTGGATGTAATATGCTTTAGATTGCTTTGGATTTCTTTGATGGCTTTCCACTCATGCCTTATTGATTCTCCTCTTTCCCTTTTAACTCTCACATATGGAAATGGAAACTATTTTGTAAGACAGACGTTTAGGACTTCCGCCCCGCCCACCCCTTCCTACCCAGCTCACTAACAGTCCTGCATCCTCATCGATACACAGCCTCTTGAACATCGAAGGGCTTATTGCGTCTCACTCAGACAAGCACGTGGCTTAACAACCTAATGCAAATTTAAACATTAAGTCCTTCCATAAAATTTAACTTCAAATGTTTCTGATAATGCAGGCATAAAGAGGCATTCTCAGAGTTCACATCAGGACAAATTCAGTTGTCTGTAAAAGCCCCGGAAATGTACTGCTTTTGTGACTATGGGATACAAAAAGTAACTTTCCCCCTTTACCCATTTTGGACAATGTCTTTCTCAAGCAATGCAACTTGGCAACCAGCTTTCTGACCCAATGTCCTGCAAACATGTAGAATTGTACCTACTGTAAGCGCACAACCAGTCACCCTTAAAAACATGCGGATTTGGACACACACACGCTCACCATGAGCTTGCCAGCCTGCTCGGGTGGTTTGTTGTTCTCTGGGAGACAGTGCCATATGCTGTCTAGCCTCCCAGGGTGGGCAGAGCACTGTGTTCCTTCCTGACTATAAGGGAACCCCACCGTTATACAACAAGTACTCTACCTTTGCTCCTTAACATGCCGATGTCTAGATTTGAGCTTGCCATTGCAGCACCTGCCCTCAGTACAATATTGAGGTTGTTTTATTCCATGATAATCCCCTGACATGTGTTTTTTTAATCATTTTATTTAAGTTTAGAACACTATTTGGAGAAACAATTACAGTCTTTCACCGGTGTCGTTAACCAAAGAATCGGATCTTGATGTCATTTGTGGTGCTCTCCTTTGTTTTGTTTTCCTGGTCGTTTTTCCAAAAGGAATGTATACAATAATAGCACATGCACTCCTAGCATCCTGTTGGTATGTCAGACAGCGCTGCCAGTAGTGTGAACACTTTTGCCAAACTGTAAACAAAGAGGGGGGTGTTGAGGTCCAGACAATGGCCAACCTTGGATTGAGAGAACCTGCCAATACAAATGTCTTGGGGGGGAAAAAAAGCTGCTTTTATTCAAAAGTGACATTTTAGCTCTGAGCCCTTGGATTTGTGCTTTCTTCTCTTTTTCAAGACAAGGTGAGACAGAGGGGAACAGTACACAGTAAAATCACAGAGTGCAAGTGCGCTGAAAAGTGCGTGTTTACATGCTTTGGCCAGGAGTGTGAAGAGGCGTTTGGTGAGAAGGGGATGAAAGAAAGAATGGGTGTAAGAGTGTGTTTGCACTGACTTGAGGGGTACGGCACGCGTGTTCAGAATTTATGTTATCTGTGTGTTCATTGCTATTTTGCATTTCAGGCAGAGAGCTTGGGTGCTCCACTAAATCGCAGGAAGGATTGTTAGACACGCGTGTTATTAATTTTTTCAGGGTCCCCGTGGCGTCTGTATGAATCTTAATGCTGCTGACTGGGCTGCTGCTCTATCGACTTTCTTTAAAATATGAAGAAGCTTTGCTGGAAGCGCCTGGGGTCATTAGCTGAAGAGTAGGCGCAAATCCCTCACCGAGCCTGCTCCGGCTTCGCCATGTTAAATGTGTCTTAAAATATTCATAATCATACTCTTGCCTGCACACATGCACACACGCGCGTGCGCACACACACACACTCATATGCACAAAGACAATGCACCAGGGACATAAGGGGATCAATATTAAAATGTATTCCTGTTTTGGTGTGTGGTTAATTAGCTGCGGTTCCTTCAAACCGTGAAGTTTGAGAACAGATTAACAGTTTCTTTTTGTACACAAGATAATATTTACTTCTGTTCCATCTGTGCAGACAAAGATGAATTACACATCAGAGCATGTTGACATATGGAAACAATGATTCTATTTTCTGCTGCTTTTTACTCTTATTAATATTTTACAAAAGCATTTCAGTATGATATTATGATGAAACACGGAGCATGTTTCACAGTCACACTGTGACTTTCTCTTCACTGCTGCGATGTTGCATATTTTTATGTTTCTATATCTCAGTGCCGATATGCATAACATTTGCATAAAATGTTTACAAACTAGTATTTGATCGACTGGAATGAAATGTCAAAGTCACGTTTCCAATTTGTATAAAACCTTGTGTACTTATACAGTTGGGTTTATTATCCAGCCATTATTTATCAAAACAAAGGTCTGAGAAGACTACTCTCAGGAATTGTTTAATTAGTTAAATGTGAGATACAAATATCCAAGTCAACGGTTCATCAGATCAGTGGGAGTTTGTAGAATAACTGATTTGATTTCAGTCATATGCATGAAGCCAAAAGAAGACTATTGAAGCTTTGTGACCCCTCATATAAGGTGAGGACCAATACCAGTACCATAGGTCGTAGACCGATGTAATACTATGAGTCAGCTGCTTTGGCTTACTCATTGCACCATGTGTGTGTATTTGTCAAAGTGTATTCAATATAAAGAAAAGAAAAGATAAAGAACATTTAATACAAGACTCATTATGTATTAATATGATCAATAATGAAAAATACCATGACATGGTTGATCATAATAATTTGTACGGCAAAGAGTTCTGCGCTGTACTAATCATTAGCTGAACATGACTTGTGAGGCACTGCTATTTTTACTCCCAGATAATTTGAGCAGGGGTTAGGTTACGACCCATCAAAGGACTCCGACTTGTTTGAAACAGGTGCTGTGATGGAGACCAGGCCGAAACAATCACGTTGCTATAGAAAGGGACAGGCTGCCTAATTAATGCCTGTTTGTGTGGCACGCTGCTGGACAATGGATCAGGGCTGGCAGATGTAGCAGAGGGGGTGAATGATACACACAAAGTCACTGTGAACAATAGCACTGGAACAATGGGTGCAGGCGAGTGCACGTGTGTGTGTGCGTGAATTGCTTATCTAATTGAAAAGATGTCGCAATCATTGGTTGGCAGGACACCAGTATATGATCGCACAACTTGCCCAAAAAATATAAATATTAGAGATCAGTGGCGGAGGTTTATGCTCTGAGCGTTTCATTTCAACGCCGACAAACCAACTTTGCATTTACCGGCAACTTTAGGGACAGCGCTGGGCTAGTAGAAAAAAATTATTAGAGTCTTTGTACACACTTGAGAAGAAAGAGCAATGAACTCAAATGAGAGGCAACAGAGTTGGTGGATTATTCCGCCACCACAGCCACCCCCAAACCCCCTTCCAGTGGTATGTATTGATCTTTGTGTAGCTTAATGTTGGTCTTTATGGCTAGGCTGTGGTTAGACCAGCCAGTAGGAAAACTACTTACTCCTGCCCACTGCTATAACTGAATCAATCCATTAGGTGAGTATTGAAACTGTGGTCACTCTCCACAATGTTTAGTGATTATATATGGCTACAAATTGAATTATTCAATATGCAATTCAGTTATGAGCAGCATGTAAAAACCCAGATAGAGATGGATGTTTTCCTCGGGCCACAGTGCATTACATCCATACATAAAATTGAAAACGGGAGCCGTGACATTACAGGCTGCTCAAAAACAGTGGGGTGTGAAAATAACAGTGTGTATGCGTGTTTCAGGGTGAGAGAAGGACTGACAGAGAGTAAGGGAGAGTGGGGGGAGTCCGTGTGTCCATGGGAAAATGACTGCTGTTTAGCTTGGCCCCTCTTCCCTTCTTCCAAACGACTGTGAAATCTGAAATTAAACGCTGCACCATTGTGAAGCAATTCAACCCGATACGTCCTCTCCTCTTGTTATTGTTTGTTTATTGGAGCCAGTTCAAAAGCAATATTGCGAAGGTCTCTGCAGGCCCCGGGAGCCGGCTTGTAAATTGGACGTAGGTCACACCGTGTCAGTTAATATAAGGGTAAAGATAGTGGCAAAGGTTGCTTTCTGAGGCTTTGTTAGCCAATAATGTGGAAAAAAACACATATTATCAGCCCTTCAGTCCTATTTAAACGTATATAATGCATTATATGTAAATTGTCAACCAATTTGTCATCAATTGTCATCTTGCTATGCTAAGCATAAATGAGAGGGCAGATAAGTGACCTTTCCAGCAATAACAAGCTGGTGAGGTGGTGGCAGCACAGACCACATTGATGCTAACTGTTCACAGGGTTTGTGACCAGAGTGACCTTTTAACCCTGCACTCCTGCGGTCCATTGTCCACTTTCATTTTAGTCCATTTGCTCTTCCTTGCTCTTTTGTTTAGAGGAAGGAAGGTGGGGGGTGGGGGGGGAGCATGGCTAGGCATAACATTTTAGTTGATGAGTGGACAGCGAGAGACCTTAAAGGTCTGAGCAAAGAAATATGATTTAACAATTCAGGGAACAGTGTTAAAACAACGCTTAATAGTGACTAAAAAGTGTTGCTCTTGTTGTTTAAATTTTAAAAAATATATTGTGATTTATGATGACGTAGTCACATTCAATATGAGACTCCCTGATAGCATAAAACAAATAAAAAACACAAATGCAAGTTTTGCATTGTATTTATTAATAGACATTGTGACAACATTATCAATGCTATCACTATCAATGACAAGTAGTAGGAGCAGTAATATTAAAAAGTCCTACATAAGCTGTCCAAATCTGGCAACCTCTTCAACCTGATTATTGTTGAATCCAGCCATTTTGGTACTATTTTTTGGGAACAATTATGCAGTGAATTGGCATCATTTGAGGCTACTGCATGAATGGGATGACAGACAGACAGATAGACATGAGCTTATTGACAGCTGCAGGGTCTGTGAGCAGGTGTGAGTGAGCCATAGAGAAGACTAATTTAGCTATACACTTGCGGTGCTAACGAGGGCCTCTACCACACACTCACACATGCACACGCACGCAGACACACACGCACAAACACACACACACACGCACAAACACACACACACAAACTACAAATCACCTGTTCTCAAACCCTAACACCTCCCACCCTTCCTAGTTTAGTGTGTGCATGTACCCAGGTACACATACCATATGGATTCAGACACCTGTCAATTGAAGGTAGGATACAATGGCAATGATGTCTGATGAATAATTTAACTTTAACAGCAAGTCCTCCTGAACCTTCACAATGACAGGACTGCCTCCTACATCTTCTGTCACTCCATTTTTAGACACAGCGCACATTTTTCCTTCAATGAATACTTGGTGTAAAAAAACACTTTTGATGCAGCAAAACAGTAATCCCTTTTAATAGTCTTATTTTGTGGAATAAATTGTAAAAATAGGCATATACTACCACAATGTTGGCCCTGAAGTGTCTTAATATGTATCCATGTATGGTTTGTTCACCAGAAGCCCAGCTTTTGTTTATTTTTTACATTCGAATTTCGTAAAAAATATTGTGGCATAATGTTACATTATCTGCATATGCCTTAAAAGTGCCGATAGTCATCATTTACATTTTGCCAGTTTGTCACAACTTTTGTGTAGCATCACTCTTGTATAAGCAAATAAACAAACACCAGCAAATTAGCAAGTGCAAGGCTGTACATTGTATACCTCTGTGGTCATGCACAAACAGCTACAACAAACCCCAGATTAAGAGGGAATAATAGGAGAAATAAAACAAAAGGCCCTTTGCATAGAATCCATATTCAATCTGTGCCTGCAATCCAAGGCCATACAATACATGTTAATGAGCCTTCATTGTTTGAAGAGTGAGCCATGGAAATGAGCACACCCGGAGCTGCAATGTGTGAGATGAGTGTGAAATCTGATAGAAGAAACAGACAGTAGGAGAGCAAGCTCCGTGGCCTGAGATCTCGCCTCAGAAAATATGGAGAACAGGGAGAAAGAAAGGTGTTGCTACAAACTACTGCGCACTCCTGTGTGCAATATCTGCGTGTGTCGGTGAAGGGTTGGACGTGGACGGCAGATGTCAGACCTCTCAGGCCCACCCCCCCCTCTATGGGACCACCTGTTGGACCAAGGCCATCTGGAGGGTGGGCTATCTCTGCGGGCTGATACCGCCAGAGTCCGACCCCGCATGCTGACCAATGATACATGATCACACCAACTGTCTCATATGTGAAAAGCTTGTTCTCCCTCTCTGGGTGTCCGTCAATCTGTCTGTCTGTTCCGTTTCCTCCATTTACATCTTTAAGATCTCTTTTTTAGTTTTTCTCTCTCCTCCTCAGAGAAAGATCTTCAGGGGCCTGTTTCCCCTGAGCTCTTTTTGGCCAAATCGCTGCATCTTTGAAACAAAAGTCTCCAGGGTTTTTTTTTTTTTTTTTTTTATTGCCATTTAAAAAACATACACTCCTTCAAAGTGAGTCAACTGTAACACACATCACCCAAAATCTGCTTCATAAAGCTTTTCCTGGGCAACATAAGAGAGAAAAATGAAAAGCGTTAGAAGCAATAGATCTAATTCAACATATTGAGCATCATTTTCTCATCTTTGTACTTTCTTATTCGCTGATTTAATTATTTGATTTGGGTTATACTACAATTAAATGTGGAAGTTTCAAGGAATAATATCGATTTTTTTTAATTAGGCTTACTTGTCACAAGTTAGATGAGAGGAATGATACCACTGTCATGTCTTTACAATACAATAAATATATATAAAAAAAGATATATATATAAAACTACAGCCAGCTTCCCTGACACCATTTGTAGGTTTCAGACCGACTACCGAGTTGTAAAAGTGAATTTTTCATGTGTTTTATATTTGACGCTAACTTCCTATTCATTGAAAGCTCTGCTCTTTTAGCTTTAAGTCAGCTACTGCTTCGTTATATGAATGCATTTGGTCCATATGCTTATTTTGCGTAACATGAAAGATGATCAAAAGAATTGTTATCGTTTAACATGTTTCGTGGTTTGCCCCATTTGTCTGCACAGTAAATCCTGCCCACATCAGATACGCGAGAGTTGGGCTATAATGTGTCAAAGCCATATGCATCTGAACATCCTGGCTAGGGGTAAATTGCCAAACAGCTTGATGGTATATCAATTATAACTGTGTTGTGCATTTTGGGTTACTTGGTAATATCATGCCCTAAAACCCCCACTAAATCTCAGCAGGAAAAATGATAAAGATTTCAATGATAGCACTGCTGCGTTATGCCATGACTCAGAGGTTTATTGCAGTACCCGCTGGCAGCTTATGATGTGTATTTGTGTCACGATATTAGCGCACACATGCAGTTACAGTGTTACAGTGTACAAGCATATGGCTTTGTGTTTACCAGGTCTGCAAATGAGCTGTCCATGTTTGTGTGTATGTGTGTGTGCATACGTGCTCCTATATCAAACTCTTGCCTGTGTGTCTACATTATAGTTTGTCTATTTTGGGGTCATATTTGATAAGCCCTTGAGTGATGTGGCAAGATGAAGTGACAGTTTGTCAGAAAGCGGGTCATGGGGCAGTCACTGTGTAGGCGGACCTCTGCGCCCGTGTACCGGGTATAATTAGGCACTCATTACCATATCAGTCAATTAGCAAGAACCATTCTGGCTTCTTTCTCTCAGGAATCTGCCCTTCTGGACACCAGCTCTGAAGAAGGACAGATTTTTCCTGGCTGCAGAAGTAATTATTTTTTCTGTCTTTCTCCTTCTTCCCCTTATTATGATTGCTACTGGTAAAACAATGGCTTAGGTTTTGTTGTGTTGTGTTGCTGCGGGCACCATCTGTGGTGGTGAGGGGGAGGCACAACAATACCATATGGTCAGGGCATCAGCAGCGGGCTATATCTGCTCATCAAGTCCTGTCATTGTCATCAGCCACTCTGCTATACACTAGCCCATGTTCATCTGTCACACCGCACACACACGGACACGCGTGCACACACTCATGCAAACACACACACACTCACCTACACACACACATGCATGCACGCACGCACACACACACAGACGCACGCACACACCCACGCACCCACGCACGCATGCACGCACGCACGCACGCACGCACGCACACACAGAGGAGACTGACACAGCAAGATATGGTCATATACTTATTTATGAGAAACAGATGAGGTTGGATCAGCTGTCCTCGTCATGAGCTATCTTGCTTGTCGATGGGACACTGTAATCCCTCCAAAAAATGTTTTACTTGTGTAAAACATACACCATGGCATGGTTTTGATAAATTGTCATCTTTTTTCATCTGTACTAATGAAATAATTTGGCACCTCAACATCAATCCCAGCCCACAATCGCTGATTGGTGTTGGGAGCTTGGGGCTTTTTTAGACATACCCATCTGCTGTCTCGCACCTCCTAATCTGCAACATAGTGCACGTGCACACACACAATTATTACTGGTGCCACCATACTGTCCAATATGCCTTTATTTTTTTTTCAAGAATTATAGCCAGTCAGTAAATGTAAGTGGCATCTGCCCTCATTCCTCCTCATTTGTATGGACGCGCCTCATACAAAGGCAGAGTTGTGGTTTTGCTCAAAAAGATAATGAGGCGACGAAGAAGGCAAAATGGAAGATAGAAAAAAAAACAAAAAACATTACACAATAAGAGGAGGTGTGAGGAGATGGTAAGATATGGGTACTGAATACTTACCAAAATAAGCATGTTATTTTTGAAAGAGGACGCGAGGACATGCGCTTGAGGAAAAACAGATGACTTGTAAGAGATCTAAAAGCGATGAAAAGAGATAAAGAGAGTGGGAAGGAGGGTAAGGGAAGGACAAAGCTGAAGGCATGTGAAGGCTGAGATAACCGGTTATCCCCGCGTCATCTCAGTCTATGTTTATCTTTGTCTGCCTCATGCCGTATCTTTCCCTATCTCTGAGTCCCACCAAATAATAGAAACAAAGCCTGGTGTGACTGCTTTTTAATTGGTCATCAGAATCCTTAATTAACACAGCACCTTAACGGGCAGACAACACCCTCCCTGACATTACTTGCAGGATACCGTGGAATACAATTATAGATGTTGCATCAACTCCACTCCTCACTAGATTTAAACATCATTCATTTGGTGCTTTTGGCTGTTTCTAACGCCTCGCTGCAAACATAAAATGAATATAAACCTAAAAAAAAGGTGTCTTTGTAAAGCATCAGGACATTAACAGAACCTCAACAGATCACAATGTTCAAATGGACATCGATGATGACCCTGCTATGTGGACATGGCAAGGAGCGATATTTGGCTGCTGTGGCTCACAGGTGAACAGTAATCCTTTATGGACAGGATAATACGTAGAAAATCTCAGGGATTTGGGATATTGTTTAAAGGATCAGCTGGACAATGGGCAAGGGAGCCCTCCTCTGCGCACTCTATCTCTGTTTTGCCCAAGGCATAATAGAAGACCTGTCCTATCCTTTTCTCTACACCTCTGTGCCTGCTACCCAAGACCTCTCCGCATCGTGACCTATCTGTCTCTGACACCCTCTTTTCCTGTCCCATTGCACCCTGTCCATTCCATCCCATTCTGCTCTGCATTCAGGGACAGGTCCAGGGGCTGCTTGTCCTGATTGTTGTCGTGGACCAATCGTCCTCCAGTGCTGTTTGCCCTCTGGTCGCCTGGCCCCACACCGCGGCAGAGGGCTTTTTCGGGCTGACAGTTGCCCCTGGCGAAGCGAAAAGCAGACTGAGGGACAAAGTGGGTGATGGGATAGGAGGAAGGTGGTGGGGGTGAGGAGCTGCATGGCTGCCTCAGTCGGTTCCAGCCCTGGGAGACAGCTGGAGTCCCTCTCACCTCCTGGCTTGTGAAGGTCAGTGCTGTTACCAGAGCCATAAGGTCCAAATCCCTGGCCTGGAACATAACCGAGCATTATGGGATTTGGCCAGAAGAGAGGCCTACTGCCACACTTCAATTAAAATGGATCAGAAAACAACCCGAGACAACAGTTTTATAAATCTGTAGTTTATCTGCTAAGATTAACGTAGTCTTGGACGTTCACCCAAGCAATCATTGATTTCTAACCGCTAAAACGCAACGAACAGAGAAACATATGCCACATGGAAATTTAAAATGATGTTTCATTTTTATGGCATTATCTGCAAAAAAAAGGTTTGTGGATATCGTTCCAAAAACACAAGGCGAGGGGGACCCAATGCTCGTGACACATAATCAATCAAAACTTCTCTTTTTGAAGAGTATGTATGTTGTATCCAACTTTTTAAGAGTGGAGCACAAGCTTGGCAGCTGTGTTTTGACATCTCTGATTGTCTTACACATATTTCCTTTTTATCAAATTTCCTGAAAGGTGTAATTATGTCGGTTCCCTTGAAATATCCCTGGCGTGTTGGTGTGGTGCTCAGCACATATAATTTAATTTGAATTCATTACTCCCCCTCCTGTCAGTTAATATATTCATGACTTCCAATTCCCTCAGAGCTGTCCCACCACCTGGAATGTCCTCCCTCATCTGTGTCACTCCTCCCCCCTCTCTCTCCCCCATGCTTACTCCTCCTCACCCCTCCTGGCCCTGTGGGATCCCTGGGGGCCCATGAAGGGGTGTTAGGGCAGGGTCACAGAGGCTGGGGGGCCTGCTGTCATTAGGGTGCAGTGGAATGTGTTAGCAGGGACCAGCTGGGACCAGCAAGCTCTGTCCCGGCTCCTTCTCTGCTGGTGCTGCTGGTCTTGGCTTGTGTATGTGCGTGTCCGCTGCCCGGTGGTAGCACTAGGGACAGGGTGACACCCGCAAATAACAGCGATGAAACGGCAAAAGATCGGGCTTCACACTGCTGAACCCAATCTCATTTGTTTTTGTGGTTTTCAAAAGGTTAAAGTGAGAGTAGCAGAGTACAGACTTGTTTCAGTTCCGAGTTATAGCTTTGACAGAGTCGGGGATAAGCTTTGCAGATTTGTTTCCAAGATTTAGATCTCTATTTTAAGTTCAAATTCACCAACAGGAGGAGTTTGAGTATTGGTGGACTGAATAAATATTATAGCTTTGCAAGTTGGGAAAGGGAAAGACTCCTCCACGGTCCACAAGGTCCACACTGCTATCACGATTGTTTTGACATTCACATTGACAAACTATCTCGGCTTCTTATCCGAGGTGGGGCTGAGGAAGGAGAACACATCACCGTCGCTGATAGCGGCGTGATTTCCATGTCACATAACACAGACGGCAACAAAACTTATCCTTTGGTCGAGTGAGCAGGGGAACCAGAGCACACTGTCTTCTGACTGGCAACAATATTTTAAGAACTTGGGACAGGAGACTCAAACGCAGCCCCTCGTTCAGGGGAATTAAAATGTCTTTAGTAAAGATCTTGCACAACTATATTTCAAAACGGTGGACTACATACAACGTTTGAAACAAAGCCACTCTGAGGGGGAAAAACAAAGTGCCAGTGAGTATACGGCGCACACGATGTACACGATGTACTATGAGTACACTGTGAGTGTATTGACTGAAGTGTCTGATTTGAGACACAGAGTCCTGTTTGGATGACAGTCAGAATGCTTTCAAATGTTATCTTTGGGACATCTCCCACCTCCGCTTTGGGAGAGTGATACATCATTTATTTTATGCCGAAATAAAACATCATTCAATAAAATACTAACTTATTATTCGTGTTCCTTTGCAGCACCTTGGTAGAAATGACCAACCTCCCTGTTCAAAACTCTCCTCTCCTCCTTTCATATTCCCAGTCTTTCATGTGGCAACCTTTGTAACAGCCTCTCGACCGACACTGACTGTATATGTCCCTTCTGTGTGGTAAATATTTCATGGCGGGGAGCAGCTCGAAGTTTGATCATTGCAGGGTGCCGGTGTAGGAGTTCAAAGGAGCCCGTGGGCCCTGTGACAGGCAGCCAGAACAGAGTGGAGGAGGAGGAGGAGGAGGAGGAGAGGCTGGGGTAAGACAGGAGGTGGGGGGCAGAGGAGAAGGCAAGAGGGGAGAGGGACTATGGGAGGAGGCACTGTTGTGTTCTCAGTTCCAATTCAGCACCACCAATATCCTGGACAGCTCCCTCTGCCTTAAAGAAATGGGAAAACAAGAAGTTGTGCAGATTTTCATCGGAATCATTTCCCCGTGTATTTTTAGCCATATGTAGGAATAATAAACTGTGTGAGCGACAACCAACAGACAGATTCTCCCTGGCAGTCTTCAATTACAAATGATACAATTAGAAGAGCATATGTACACGTGCATGCACGTGTCGCACATACATGTGCACATTCATTGTGCAGTGTTTGTGCATGTATGTGTTATTATATCTGTATGCATGTGTATTAGAGGGAGGAGGGGGGGGGCTTCATTATTAATCAGGACCCTTTCCTAAGTGTCAGAGCTGCTCAGATTCTATGGCTTAATGACTGAAAATGAGCTGTAATTATGGCCTGTCAGTCCAGCCCCTGGCACCCCCTCTGCTCCCCCATCTCATGGGTCTGTGTCCTCCGCTCTGCTGCACCACACCCAGACTACCATCACTTATCACGGATATTTGAGTTTCCCACCGCGCCCTTACAAGACCTTTCAATTTTTATACTGAAATAAATACAGATATCTGAGTTCCCCTATTCACAGTGTGGTCCCTGTCTGACTTCCTTCACCACACACACACACATACTCACAAACGCACACACACACAAACACACACCACCTTCTCTCTTTCTCTCTTCCACCCACCCTTCCACTTGCTCTGTGCACTTAAGCTCATCGTTATGCAGCATGTGGTTTATCAGAGCTGATGATGAATTTGTTTATGAGTGGAGGGAGCTGATTTCCCCTGAGTGATCTTTCTGTCTCTCTCTCCTCTTATTCCTTTCCCTTTCGCTCCTTTTCTCTTAATCAGTATATCCAATCAAAGAGTGGGGTGTTTCACCAGTCTGACATAAGCACTTAATTTCCACCAATCCAGAGCTGGAAGGGTCACTAAACATTGGACTACACAAAGGGACATGCAGAAATGATTGAGATCCGGATCTACTCGTAGCAATATTTATGGCGTGTCAAATTGTTTGTACAACCCTGGAAGCTGAATCCCTTAAGTTGTGTTAATGTCAAATGTCCCTCCTGCAGCAGCAACTCTGAGAGAAAACCCCCAGTTTGTACATGGAAAGGATTGTAAGGTATAGAATAGGCGGCAAACATGGACAGACATAGTCAAAGAAACCATATTTAACAGTAGCATCCAACTGTGCGCTGAAAGCTCTCATACATGAGTAGTGTTGCTTGTTTAAGTCTTCAGCGTCTCTTACAAGACGGCAAGTTTAAAAATGTAGGCATGTTGATGCTACAGACAATACAAAACCATCTTGTCTGACAGGTCCCCCTCCTGGGCCTTTCAATAAAAGCATGCTGTTTGAAATCTGCCTGCATACGCACATGTACTGTATGCATTTACACACACACACGCACACAACAGTATCCCCGTTGGAGGTGGTGGAGGTGCTAGCTATTATCAATTAATCTTTGCTGTGTTTTTTCCCATGCAGAGAGCGGTACCATATGGTTCTCTGTCAGCCACTGCTTTTAATTTACTCCTTGCGTCTGCTGTGAAAACATCCTATCTAAATTGCTGATTTGATAGAGGGAGTATAGGGAGACGTGAGGGAGTGCGCAGCACTGTACAAACATTGTATGTATAATGTTGCGCATCGAGTAAGCCATGTAAAGTAGGAATCCGCACCGATTTAATTTCAGAGAGCCTCTGCTGCACTACACAAACAGTGTGCAGACACACGCACACACAGAGTGTACATACAATGTCACCTATTATTTCTTATTTAAAAATGTATTTTGCGGTGCGATATAAAACTGCAAACACAGTAAGGAGAACAATAAGACAAACAGATCATTATCAATACCGTAGTATACCGGTTTCGTAAACAGTATATGGCCCAGACTGTACTGCATTGGATTGGTTGCAAAATGCAGCAATGCAAGACGAAATACAAGGCCAAACTGTGTTCATTAGAGCTTGGGGTGGTGATCTATGAATGCATGTCTGGATGAATACTGCTATTTCGTATGCATCATCCTGGCTGTTAGTAGAAAAGGCAATTCTATCAGCAAATATGTTTAGATGATTTCAGCCTCTGGAAACATTAACACTTGCAGCACCACAGAAGCGCAGACTTTTCTTTTATAAATGTTTCCAGCCAATTAAATGTGGCTTTGTGGCCTTTTCTGTTTAAATTCTCAATTTTCTTCACACTTCAGCTTGTAATAATTATGTACAGCTAGATGTGAATAGCTCAAGGTTAAATCGTTCCAAATGCACAAGCGTGCGATACCCTGCTTAGATGATTTCTGAAGCAATGGCAGAGCCATGGGGGGTGGGGAGCAGAGCTATTTTTTTCTGCCCTGTTGTGTGTGGGTGTAACAGGGGCAGAGGTGACGATGGAGAGGTCCTCTCTGTTGTGGAGGAGGGGTTAAGGACAGATGTATGTGTGTATGTTCTGGATGTGAAGGTCTCAGGTGGAATAGGGAATATGTAGGTTGGAGTGATTGTGAGGTGAATTTCAGCATGTGTGTGTGCGTGTGTGTGTGTGTGTGTGTGTGTGTGTGTGTGTGTGCGAGAGAGTGAAGCAGAGAAGTGGTGTGCTAGCGTGTGATGGATGAGGTGTGCTCATGTGGTCTCTCACCACAGATATTATGGTCAAACAGACAATCCATCAGCGTATATTGGACCACAGGCTTCCTCCACCACCATCAGTCCTGTGCACTTACAATGTAGATGTGTAATGTGCTCTCTGGATTCCCCTTTAAGAATGATTGAAAACAAAATAGTTTGTCAAAGGCCTGTGTTTCTAGAAGAGACTACAAAAGCAAATATTAAGTCAAACATGAACCAACAGTAAGAATCAACATGCTCAGGCATTCCATTGAATCATCTATACATGTGTATTTGTCGTTATTACTATCGATATCGAGTATCTGTTTGTTTGCATGCTTACTTGCTAGACTGCTTTGGTAGAAAATTGCAATTGTTGGCTGGATTAGGTTTAATATTACTGTAGCAAAACCTTTTTTTGTACTTGTTTTCAATTAAAATATATAACAAAATATCCACTTTTAAGGCATTTTTTTATGAATGTGTTTGGACAGACTATGGTCCAAAATATGCACAGGGACTTCATACATTCAACAGAAACTGATCTTTATTTGACCTTACCCAAAGTGCCCACCTTGTCTAAACCTAGCACAGACGGAACTCTTTGTACAGCTGCCATCCTCCATGCCCCCCTTCGATTAATTTCTGTCCAACATGGGCCAATTCCCTCATCAGTTAGCGAATGTGGACACAGTGTTTTAGGTAAGCTCATTAAAGAACCACATCATCAACAATACAGCAATTTGTTCAAACATGTCTTAGGTTTGCGGGGTCTCCTTCCCCGGTAAAAGTTGCTTTCAAAAGCTTTCGTAATGGGTTAGTAGATTTATTGTACGTAACACATACTGGCGCACTTGGTAAAAATGCTTTTTGAATTTTAACTCCAGGTGACGTGCCAGTGGCCTCCTATTCCAACCTCAAGAGCCTGTGAGGTTCAAAAGAGTGACACGCTACTACTTCATGACACACAGACAAGAAATTCTCTCACACTGTGAGAGAGAATCTAGATGAATTGACCATTTAAATGAACTAAACCAATGTTGCCAACTTGACCTGAAAGTCACAAAGAAAAGATCAAACACCGAGGCAAAACTCGGCATGAAACAAGGTTTCGTAACACTGGTTCAATGGGGTAGTGACGTGGCACACGGACAAAAGGAGACAGGACTATTTATACATGAGGAAATTGAACACAGGTGGAGACAATCAAGGAAGGGGTTGACGCTGACGAGGGCAGGAGAAGACACCAGGGCAAACACACACACACACACACACACACACACACACACATTTATATACTGTATATATATGTCTATATATAGAGAGAGATATATTCTATTTGGTTTCAGAGCGTAGTCCACACACAACACAGAGACATGCAATTATTTTAGTGCCTTAATAATGAAGCCTTCTGAGAGACATCATGGCAGGGAGCAGCAGTGTTGCTCGGAGTGAGCATGGCCACTGAGCAGTGCTCAGGTGCTCGGTGGTGAAGGCCAATCATCACAGAGTTGCCTCTGCCTAATGAGGGGATCTCCATGATCCGCTATCCGGGATAGGGCATCCTGACCCTCATTCACCCCCCCCCCACCCCCAGTTCTAGGCACCAGCTGTAACCATTCCCTTCCTACTGGCACAAGAGGAGATCGAAGGACACTTGCTCAGGTTACCTCACATTGACCTTTCCTTTTAAAAAAATTGTTTTGATAGTGAAGTCTGGCGTGTTTCATTTGCTGCATGTGGCTTTTCCTCTCAAATTATTATTTTTTAAAACATTTTTTGCACAAAGAACAACCTGATCATCATGCGCCACATGCAGTGGAGTGTTTTCCTATCTACTTCTTCTTAAAAAAAAACTCTCAGAATGGCAGGTTAGATGTATATGAAAATGTGCAGTTCTTCTGCTTCGTCCTTTACATCTAGTGCCTGGATTTGGGTAAACTAAAGTAATAAAAGAGTGATTAAAAACCATTCACTTATATAAACACAGAATTACAAGACTCAAAAGCAAAGACGCAATTTTACTTTCATTGAAAGTCACAGGAGGAAACACAAATTAATTCATCTCGCTGTGCTATCTTGTACCAGGGAGTTGCTCTCAGCACAAAGACATTCAGTCCAAGGTTTTAAGGCGAACCTTGCACCCACTGCATCAGGGTTGGTATTTTAGTTTTTACATAGAAAAGCCAGGTACTTTTCAAAGCAGGAAACCTTGAGGTGTTTCTGTGCAGGGTCATTATATCACCAGAGCACTTTCCTCTACTCCTAAAGTTACATTTTATCCCCTGTATTCTCTTTCCAAGTTTTTGGGTGCGTACAAACTAGCATGTCTAGTTTGCAGGAACATGGTGTTAAAAAGCATGCAGCTAAACTAGACGAGTTGCAAGGTCAAGGGTGCTTGTGTGTGAGTGTGTGTGTTGAGTGAGCAAATAACTAAGAAGCCGATGAGGGGGAATTTGTGAGGGAGTCTTGTGGCGATTGCGGACAAATTAAAATCATTTCAAGGAGTCAATTAATCTTGAAGATCTGCCGCAGTGCAGATGACTGATATGGCATGTTATTAATTAATTTATGTTATTTTTTTTTTCTTCTAGGCCACTATAACGTGGACAGAGGAATGGGACGACCAAAGGGGAAGGAAGTTTTGTTTGAGCGGGTTGTTGTTACGGTTTGTCTTAGAAGTTACGGCCGTAGCATGGAGAAGGTCAGTGCGATGTATGTGTTCAGTAAATAAATATGGCCCGCAAACAATGTTATGAAATTCAATTTCAAGTTCAAGTTTTGTCTTTGGCATTCATTTGATTTGTAATTTTTTTTATGATTGCCTAGCATCAGCTGATGAACCACTCCACTATCAACCAATTAGATGCCAGCCACCTCAAACAAAGGATAGGGTGCTCGTTTTAGTTTTTATCTTTGCCCTAAATTAAACCTCATATGACCAAAACAAATGATTTAAATGCCACAAATAATGATACGAACGTCCTAATAAGCGTCCGCTAAATGAAGAGATTACATCATATAATTGTTGATGGTTCTGAAATCCACAAACCGCTTTTTGAGGGCCATTATTTTTCTATAGGTAGAGAACGAGGGGTTTTAAAAATGCTCGCATCATAAAGAGACAGTGTCGACGTCTCTGAGGACAGTGGCGATGAAGCCAAAGTGTTTGGCCCTCTCCGTCAACACAGTTACAGGGACAAGGCCACAGTCTGTGTGACACTTTTGTTCTGCCAGAGGCATTATGTTCTTGATAGTCTCTCTGCCTCTCTTCATCACATTAATCACTACTGAATCACAGCTTTGCATGTTCAATGCACTGGTCTACCTTCACGTACAGTCAAGTACGTGAGCTATTCACAGGACCAACATTATCACAGATGCAAAACCTTTTTTTGGACTAAAATGAGCACAACATTCAACAGCTCTTTCACAATGTGCATACAATGATAATATGTGAATATATACCTTTGCCAGTTGGAATGAATGCTAATTGATCAGTAAGCAAACACGTGTCTCATTCACAAAAGCAGTATGAAATACATATTTGATCAAACACCGAGCGGGATCGGCAAAAAGATGGCCCTGATGAGGTGGTGTAGAATTGATTTTGCCTGCTGGATTCATTCAATTCTGTTTGTTTTGTTCTTGCTGGGGCTTCTGGTCTAGAAATCAAATTAGCAAAACAAATCAACCATATAATGTGCAGGCCTGCTGATTGCTGCTGTTTTTGTTTTTTTTGTCTGTTGTTTTATTTTTTCCTTCTTTTTATTGGCATTTTTTCCCCCTCCTTCCGTCTTTTCCTCCTGAAGTTGCAGCTTTCTCACCACGAGGGTCCCTGTGGACCGGACCAGATGTTCCAGGCAGCACACTTCCCCACTCTCTGCCTCATGGAATATTCATGGGCAACCAGGCACCGCAGCACAGCACCGCGCCGCACAGACCAGAGACCGCTTATTTATTTATTTATTTCATCACCCTACTGCCTGGCTGTCTCGTGCACAACAACAGTTCAACAAACAACAGCATCCTCTCTCCGAAACCCGGGTTTGTCTCAGAGTCTTGCTCCACCTTATTATTATTATTATTATTATTATTGTTTTGTTTTTTTTCATATACACACGTCCTACTCGGTGGGTTTTCTGACCACCCCTTTCATTTCTTTCTTTCTTCCTTTCTTTCACCCGTTCCTCGCGTTCTCTCTCCCTTTCTCTTTGCACTCTTTCTTCGCCTCCCTCAGCTTCACTTTTATTAGGCAGATGGGTGGGGAGTGAATGGAGTGTTGAATAACTGATGTTTGTCTGTGAAGCCTAATGGTAGTGCTTAAATACAATGCCATTATTTACAACCCTGCCTAATGCATTGGGACACTTAAATTCTTTGTTTGGTGGTGATAATTGGGCTAAATGCTCTACAGTAATGCATCCTGTTGGGCTGTTAGTGGCATGTTTTCCATGATGGATCGGCTTGTTGTTTGGACAGGTTTGGAGGCCATTACTTATCCGCAGATGCCCATGTAACATTTAGGGGCTATGATTTGCCTCCATGGCCTAGTAATGGCAGGAGCAACCCGGAGACACATTATTGTTCAAATCAAGCTGAGTGGTCAGGACCCCGAAAAAATATCTCTATTTCAGGAAGTCAGGGTCAAGAGCAGAAAGTGAAAGAAGGCCTGATGGAAGTAGAGAGAAGCCATTTTGCGGAAAGACAAACCTGTTTGGCGGGTACAGAAGGAGGCAGGGAGCCAGGCGGTACCTCTGCTCCACTTGACTGCGGTCCAAAATGACAGCTGACTGCTGCTGTGCAGACATCATGGATGAGCAGATGTGGCGGCAGCTTTCCAAGTACAGCAACACTTCATCCCTCTGCTCTTTTCACCTGCTCCTCTTCTCCTTCTTTCTCTTCTTCTTCTTCTTCTTCTTTTTCTTATCTCTTATTTCTGCCCGACCATCTGCCCAATTGCCCCTCAACCATTCTCCGGTCGGGGTGTGTCTCATTCTCACTCATCCTCCGTCCCTCAAGAGTTTCCTGACGACTTATTTGCACGTGCATCAATCGCTTCAAATCGATTTTGACCTCCTTCTCCACTGGAAATCGTGAACGAACTGACGAGAGTGGGTCTGGGTTTGAAATGAAGATGTCAAGCAGTTGTTTCGGTTCGGAAAGGGATCTCCCTGCCCTCTCCCAGCATGCACCTGTGGTAAAGAGTTTGTTCAGCCCTCTCCCAGCTGAGAAACAGCTGACTACTCTCTGGCCTACATCCGGCAGTTGTTTCGCTACAGATAATCAAATTGCTTTTACATTGTGTGCTAATTAGCAGCTGATATAATTATTTAATCGTTAGATTCTCTCAACATTAAATGTTTAACATTATGCCGAATATGACCTTTATACTTTTTCTCATTTCTTCCCTGAATTTTCCTTTTTGTCTCCGCGAGGGTGTGTATCTGAATCTGCCATCTCTTTCTCGGGAAGACTTTATTTTTAACACTCAATGTTTATGATCTCCTCTGGTCCAGAAGATAGTAATCCCCATGCAGCAGCAGGGAGGAAAAGCGGGCCTCCACAGCGGGATGAGTTTATCAGGAGTGTAGGTCAACTAGGCCAGTTAATAACGCTGTTATCTTGGAGGCAAGGAGGGGGAGGGAGGAGGAGCAAGGAGGGCGGGAGAGGTGCACGGGGCGCGGGGCTGCGGCGTAAGGGACGGAGGGAGGGAAAGAAGCCGCGAGAAAATAAAAGGAAATAAAAGAAGAAAAAAGAAAGGTTGGGAGGGAGGGTGGTACAATAGAGGGGCGACAAGTACAAGAGGGAATTAGTCCAGGGTTCAAAAGGAGCTGGGCCCACAGAGAGAGAGAGAGAGCCCTGCTGGGTCTAGTCTGGCAGTCTGGAGTGCTCTGTATATGTGTTTGTTTGTGTGTATCTGTGCACGTGGATGGGTTTCTTTGTGTGCACTACGCAGAAGCAGGTCTACCATATTCAATATTCCTGTCAGGCCGGACTTAGAATACCAAAACAACCTGTCACGGAGTGCACAGATGCTCCCGCCTCTTCACACCTTCCTCCTCCACCTCCTCTGTTTTCTCCCTTCGCTCTTCTCACACATCTGCTCCAATGTTTGTGAGTGCTCTTCCATCGTGGATTATTATTTTTTTTTTTTTGCAATCCCAAGTTTCACGAGCTCATAGGTGTGTGCTAATAGTTGGATCGTCCTGACACTGCATTTTGTCTAATGCGGCGTAGATCTCACACTTGCGCTATTGTAGCAAACAATTTAGACATTTTAATCTCAGATGGTGATGGTGAGGCAAAAGTCTATGGCTTAAGGCACAATTTTGCGGAGATAAGGGGGAGAAAAGGTTCATATTATGTTGAAAATAAAAGTCACTCTGATGTGTTGTTTTTGGCCCGTATCAGCTGTGGATGTTTATAGGGTTTCAAAAAAAAGCAACGCAACATTTGGGTGGATTTTTTCTTTTCTACTCCCTTTCTCACATTTAGACAAACCTCATAAGATATGCTTGTAGTGTTGAGAAGAAGGCATGCTCTGCAGAACAAATGGTGTTAATTTGCCGCGCCTCTCTGAAGCTGCACATTAGAGAGAAGCCTTCAGGGAGAGAGGGAGGGAGGGAGGGAGGGTGGGAGGGAGGGAGGGGAAGACGTGAGGTTGAGGGGGTGGCTGGGGGGGGTGGCGGAGGTGGGGAGAGGATGGAGGGAGGAGGAGGTAGCAGCTGTGCTGGAATTAATGTCTGCATGCCAAATTAGAAACACCATGCATCTCCGTCAGAGATTCACAGAAAAAAATTAGGGAAGACATGGAGAGATGGAGAGATGAATAGATGGAGAGATGAAGAGATAGATAGATAGATAGATAGATAGATAGATAGATAGATAGATAGATAGATAGATAGATAGACAGACAGACAGACAGACAGACAGACAGACAGACAGACAGACAGACAGATAAAATATCTATCACGCCACAGTCACATCTACGCGTTGAGGAGTGCGTATCACTGGGCTCTTGCTGGTTGGTTTAAAAACCAGTAAGCGTATGTGTGTGTTTGCATGTGTATGCTGATGCGTCGTTGATGGAACACCCTTGCAGCAGCGATAGATAGATAGATAGATAGATAGATAGATAGATAGATAGATAGGAAGGATAGATAGATAGATAGAGAGAATGACAGATAGATAGATAGATAGATAGATAGACAGACAGACAGACAGACAGACAGACAGACAGACAGACAGACAGACAGACAGACAGACAGACAGACAGACAGACAGACAGACAGACAAAATATCTATCACGCCACAGTCACATCTACGCGTTGAGGAGTGCGTATCACTGGGCTCTTGCTGGTTGGTTTAAAAACCAGTAAGCGTATGTGTGTGTTTG
Organism: Colistium nudipinnis; assembly: GCA_016785305.1. Taxonomy (NCBI): domain Eukaryota; kingdom Metazoa; phylum Chordata; class Actinopteri; order Pleuronectiformes; family Rhombosoleidae; genus Colistium; species Colistium nudipinnis. Next base: position 29,202 of record JAFBJU010000199.1, read on the forward strand.
CATGTGTATGCTGATGCGTCGTTGATGGAACACCCTTGCAGCAGCGGCGCCGGGCTCCACCGGTCCCAGTGGTGCCCCCTAGGGACAGAGCATGCATAGCGATATCAGGCAGGGGATCAATAATGAGAGTACAGGCTCCCTCTAATGATAGCTGCAGGCCACAGGGCCAAGGGCCTCGGGGTACTGGGCTGGCAGGATAGCCCTCATGAATACAGTACAAGATTGAAAGAAAACGTGCGTGTGTGTGTCTTCTCTGTGTGTGTGTGTGTGTGCGTGCGTGTGCAAGGTTGAGTGTGTGCCTGCATGGGCCAATGTGGATGAGAAGTATGTCATATGAAGGACACGGAGAGCAGATGGCTGGTTGGAGCCGTACGGACGCCTCACCTGATCTCTCCCTGACTCTGTGCATCATCGAGCCTTTTACCTCTGCAGTACCACTGACTCTTTGTGTCTCATCCCATGCTCATTTCAACAACACACAACCCCAAATCCACAATTTGACACACACCGCATGAAAATGCTATCGATGTCACGCAGGTCAACTTTGGTTTCCCCAACGTTGCCCCCGGAGGTTCTTTATGGGTTCCTTATCACCCGTGGGATGTTGAACCTGCAGTATATGCACGCCGTGGTCAACAACTTTGTGCACTGTGTGAGTGCAGATGTGTTGTACGGAGCCCTATTCGAAAAAAAATAAGCATCAGTGTCATTCTCGTCATGATTCCAGACACGAGCTGCAGCAGGTCACATGGCAAAGCAACCATATACTGTAGCGCGACAACAAGAACAACAACAACATCCTCATTAGCTCATTGCAGGGTTTTTTTTTCTTCCTCTACTGAGCTAAATTAACCATCCCATTCCTCTTCTTTGTGTGTCCTCTGTAGAAACAAAGCCATGTGCCCCCCCCCCCCCCCCCCCCCCCCCCCCCCCCCCCCCCCCCCCCCCCCCCCTGTGTGTCCTCTGTAGAAACAAAGCCATGTGCCCCCCCCCCTCCCCCCCCCCACACACACACACACAAACTCCCCTCCTCCCCATCACCCCTTTCTCCCTTGGCTTGCTTCCCCTCCCTACTCTGCACCCTTCCTGTCATTGTGAAGCGTGCGTCTCCTGTCTGACCGTAGTCCCCCCTCTCCTTACCCCCACCTCACACCTCCCTGTACAGACCCCCCCCCCTCCGTTCCCTTCCCCCATAACCATTGCTTTCCTACCTTTCCCCAACCCCCTATGTCTCCAAGCACACACCCACCCATCCAACCACCCTCTCTCTCTCTTCTCTCTCTCTCTCTCTCTCTCTCTCTCTCTCTCTCTCTCTCTCTCTCTCTCTCTCTCTCTCTCTCTCTCTCTCTCTCTCTCTCTCTCTCTCCCAATCACCCCCCGGGAGGTGACATCTGCCGGGATGCGCTCGGCTGGTTCCAGATGCACAACCGCCTCTTCCACCACCGCCACAGCCGCCGCCACCCGAGTAAGTGAGCGAGGGAACGACACCCCAGCACTCATTTCAATTCCATCACCCTCTTCCAATCATCTTGCCTCTCCCCAGTGCAACATTAACGAGCCTCTTTCATTTGAATACATAATTAGCCGCCCGAGCACTCTGCTTCACTAATTTTGAGACAAAAGGATGGAGGAGACGGGGGGTGGGTTTGGGGTGGGGGGGTGGGGGGTGCAAGGCAAAAGGGTGGGGGCGGCATTTGGGATGAAGAGGATGAGGCAAATAATGATAGCAAAAAAAAGGAAGAAAAAAAAAACATTTGCATTTTAATTTGGAAGTGGAGGGGGCACTGTTTATTTTTTTTCTTTGTCTTTGTCTCCTTCCTCTTGCCCTTGCTCTCTCCATCATATCTATGTTTGGGCTTTTTCAATGCACTTTGTATTGTTTACTGTATAATATTTCAATATGTTTTAAAGCGACTTGTGCCCTTAAGTCGATCTTTGTGTGCGTATCTCAAAATGACAATGCACGCATGTGTCTGTGAATCCATCACCAGCCCTCAGGGCGTGTTGTGCTCCCAAGCCAAAATAAACCCCACTTACTCCTGCACAATAAATCATTCTTCTCAATGAGCTGAGGCCAGCTGAGACACTCTTTGGTGCATTACAATATCATCTACATTCAATAAACATTGCTCCGACTGCCCCCGCTGTGGATGATTCCAGCTCTAGAAATAAAGGCCTCCAGGCTTTTCTGGTGGACTGATGACACATTCAAACATAAAAGAACATGGATCAGGCCTGTCGCATCCATGACTTGCATTTCCATTAGGAGCCGCAGTTGCATTCGTCATTTGTTATGTACAGTAGCTCTGCAGAAGAAGAAAAAGGAGGATTGGGACATAGAAAGGGAAGAATGGAGATTCCAAGCCACAAAGTGGGGGAGAGATAGTGCACCGAAAGCGAGAGCAAATCACAGCAAATGGGAACGCGGCAGGTGTTTGAATCGCTGGTTACGTAGCCTGGGAAAGTGATGTTGTCTCTCTTCCTCCTTGGTGGCGTGCCAGGCCTGGCCTCCTGTCAGCCATCGGGGGAGCCAAATGACAGCTTTGATCCTATTAGGAACAGCGCCAAATCAACACTTTGCTCATTAAGGGCTGCGCATGCCAGCTAACAACACGCCCGCCCTCCATGCCTCTCTGTGGTAGGACCCTCTGTGCCAACCAGCCATGCCCTGTGAGTGCCAGGCTCACCTGTCGTCACTGGGTGAGCACAGCAGTACGGAGGGGACGCTTTGCTGAGTCAGCGAACTGTAAATCAGACAACGGATCGGCGTCCTGCGTGGAAAATGAACCCTCCACGCGTGAAAGGACAAATTATAAAGGCCGTTACAATTCAACCATGAGCAGTCCAGCTGCATCTGTGAGGTGATGTTAGTTTGTCTGTGTGTGCATTGGACACGCCAAATGGACAAGTGCTGAATCTGAATATTTTTTAAGATATGAGGCTTTAGCATACTTTCAATAGGAATATGGCAACATCTCTTTTTCCTTTGGTGTCATACCAGATTTCTAAATACAAAATTGTGAATCATAACAAATTATTTTTCCCCTGCTCACACTGAGCCAGAAGATGATGAGACAGCAAAATTAGAAGGAAAAAAATCTGATCACCTCACTCATCTCACTGTGACCGTCCAGCAATCCCCCACCTCTAATGGAACGCTCCAGGTGACTGTGGTGGCATGTTATTGACTATTTACAGGCTGAGGGCCGCGGCAAGAAGGTCAGAGTGCAGGGTTCAGGTTGAGCTAACACACTCTTGGGAGACACACAAACACACACACACGCACGCACACACACACTGAGGAGATTTAAGCTCATTCCATCTTATTTACTGCTCGACCCCAATCTTTGTGTCTGACCTCTGACCTCTACCTGGGGAATAAAGTTATGGATTCTCACAGCTTCACTGACTTATTGAGCTGTAAACCCTGCTGCTGAACTGAGCTACATACACACCAACCCACAACCGCATGAGCATGATACAGACCTCTTCTTTGATACAAATGTAAAACAGTGGCTCCGGCTTGGGAGAAGTCAGAAGACAAATACATGCAGTAGTTTTGATGCCGTTTGTGACTTTTCTAAATGGAAGTTTATAATATGCTTATATATTTGTATTCCATTTCTATTTGTTTGTATCTGACAAACACATAAGACTGGTCAAAGTGGAGATGTCTCACGCCTGCTTCAGTGTGAGTAGGCTAATGCGACCAAAGATTTACTCCTGTTTTTATGTGTTCTGGCAAACAGTGCACACACACCATCACTGCTGTACACAATAAGGTTAGTCCCTGGGTTAGAGCTTTCTTTGTTTGTCATTCCCCATATGAGGATTCCCCATATTGAAAGGAAAGGGTTAAGTCCATTTTCAGTGTGTTGTCTGCTCCGCATCGATGTACATTATGTACTCCTAATTTGCATACTGCAGCGCGAGCTCAATTAAAATGAACTTTTAATTTCTTACAAGTAAATTAGTTTTGCATGCGATGCGTGCAAATGTCGGGATAATGGGTGCTTTTTAATGAGCTCACAAGCTGAGTGCACCCGATCAACTCCCGGGGTAGAGGAGAATGACGCAAGGGACGCGGCACCCGACCACCTTTCCCCACCACCCATCTCAAAATGTATTTTCCCTTCTTTACCTCCACCACTCATTCCCTCTCTGCTGGGAGCCAGTGTTTGAGCCTAACCATATTCTTACAAACGTCAGTGCTTCCTTCTTTCATCTCGGGACCATATCATACTTCTTATCTCCTTCTCTTATTGCATGCACTTTCCCTCTCTCCAGTCTGCTCCTCCCGGAGACCCCAATTCATTCCCCCCTTCCCTGCTGCTCTCGTCTGGGGTGCAGAGGTGGTCTTTGTGTGCTGAGTGCTGCTGATGTCAGGGCTGCTGAACAGGTGCGCAGGCAGAAAGAGCCCCGTTGTTGTGGCACGATGGTTGGGTAAACAAACACACCAGAGGGCCATGCCACATTGTCCCACGCGCGCACATGCACGCACAGGCAAGCACACACACCCCTAGACTCACCAATCACATGCAGACTCACAGATATCTAACATTATTTCTGTTCAGAGGACTATAGGAGTACCAAATGGATTTTAGGGTGCCTGGACGGTCGCACAAAGTGGCATTACCAGTGTGATGAGTTGACACGCGCGCTCACACGTGCGTGCACACACAGACACCTGTATGCGCACACATGCTATTAGAGCAGAAAGTGTGTCGCCACAGAGTGACCCTCGCTGTGCTGCAGGTGCTCTCTGTATGAACTGCTACAGGCCAAGAAGGGATTATCATAGAGCTACTGCTCGCATTACACCCGCGTGCGACTGCACACACACCCACACACACGCAGACAAACACACACCAACTTTGTGCCATCAAAAAGGTTTTAGTCTCCCACAACCCTGACGCTTTTATTCAATTTTCTATTTCCATCCCCTCACTTCTCCTTTGTTTCCTTTTCTTTCATTCTCTTTTTCCTCTGCATCCGTTTTTCTCTCCAATATTCTCTTTGTCTAATGAAGATCCTGTCTCCAGGCCGCCCTCTGGCTCTCTCTCGCACCATCCTTCCCTCTATCTCTCCTCACCATCTCTTTCTGCGTCCCTCCAGCCCTTCACCATCTTTCCATTCTGCCCTTGCTCTCTTGCTTTTCCCCCTCTCCTCCCCCCTTCCGCTATGCTGCACAGCTGTGCAGAGGCAGATTAGTGTGTTAGTACCTGTGAGGCAAAGGCACGACAAGCTGCATGCTAAAACCCAATCAGCTAATGTTGATAAAGGAGGTGGGGTACGGACATCTGTTCACACAAAACACCAAACTCATTTGAATCACAAGATGAAATGACTCACATCTGCTGAATTGGAAAATATCTTTTTGCCCTCCTTGTTTCAATTTGGTTGGAGGGGGGGGGCATACTCCAGATGCCAGGGCGGTGTGCTGAGTGACAGGCCTTCAGGGAAGCAAAGAAATATTTTGTGTATTTGTTTCTATTAGTGCTATTTTATTTTTTTTGTGGTAAATACCACATTTCTAAATGCAAAGTACCAGTGACTACACAATTGAAAAACATTAATAAAAAAAATTGTGTGTAGAGTCGCCTGTCATAGAAAAGTAGACAATATTTAAAAATAATAATAATAATAATAATAAATAATAATAATAATAACAATAATAATAATAATAATAATAATAATAATAATAATAATAATAATAATAATAATAATAATAATAATAATAATAATAATAATAATAAATAAGATATTTGCACTTTATTGACTGTATTAACTGCTTCATCATTCACTTATCTTTTTCAGGGACAATTGCTGTTGTGCTTGGCGGGTTCACTTTAAAGATAAAACATTATCTGCCAGCCCAAGTTTGATGGAATTATTTGCGATGACCATATCAATAAGTGCAGTTTCCTGCCTCCTTTAAATCCTACATACAGAAATACAAAACACAAAGCAATCCATATATTTCTAAAATGTCAGTAGATGTAAAACATGTACATACTTTTTTACTGCACTGTAAAATGTGGTTCATTAGTTGAGGGATGGATGCATGTCTCGTCTGTTGTTAACCCAGAAAATCCTTAATATTGATGCTGCTGTGGCAAGTTTGGCTTCACCTTTCAACCTTCTCAAAATGAGTCCACGATTCACCACATTTCGAATAATTGTGGCCTTCATTTCATCAGAAAACTCGGGGAAATTCTGGAACCTTGGTCACTGTAAATGGCATTTCAAGAGCATTTAGTCGATGTTTCCCAAACATACAGCGATCCACAGTTGTCAAAACAGTTGTGAATCACGCTTTTTATTATAATGGATGATTGATGATGAAGGTAGTCTGATGTGTGCAATGAGTCGGACCTGCTCAAGAAGGCAGAATCTGTGAGTTGGTGGATGTTCGCAATCGCAACAGATGCCAGCATAACACGTCTGCAGATGTTTGGCAAATATTTCATTCTTAGATGCTATTATTAATACTGAAGGTAACCATAAGTTGTAATGCTATATTGTTAATTAAGCCAAATACAGACACACACGCACACACACGCACAGGGCTGAAACAAGAGCAGTCCACTTCTGAAACTAGTCCTCTAGCCATTGATTAAATGCTAAAAACGAATGAATTATTCAAACAAAACATAAATACAAAATGTTGCAATAGAAACAAACAAAAAATAACAATGTCAATGTAAATCGTGCCAACAAATTTTATCCATGTTTGCTGTCTGATATCTGAGCATTTTGCGTGTCATTTCTTCGCATCTCAAGATTATTCGTGTCTTTTATTGCCGTTTAATCCATTGTGTCATTAAAAGTTGTTATCCTTCAGTTTAGGGAGAATAAGGATTTTGTCAACCGGGTAATGACGAAAAAAAAGTGCAGTGATAACAAACACAAAATGGCCTGAGAAAATTGGAGTTATTTAAATATAAAAAGAATTCAATGAAATATATAAACCACCACAAAAAAACACCAAGGATACTACAGTCATTTCATATATATCAATAATTAAAACCTTACCATAAATCCTAAATGATATAAAAAATATAAAGATTTCTGCCAAAACTGCGGACACATGAAAGATAAAATCATGAAAATCTCATAATGTTGTATTTGCCTGCAATTTGACAGTATATTGTTATTAGATGAGTCCGTTTTATGGTGGGTTTGGGGTAGGTTTACCTTTTATTTGCTCTCGGACTTGTATTTTTGCTCATGCCTTTTACATTCATCTTTGTGCATGTCTGTATCTGTCCGTTTTCTGATGGTCTGTTTATCTGAGCTACTCCCCGTGCACTCGCACAAGCTCCAGGCATGCATATTTTCTTTGTACATGAATGGCGATTAGAACAGCTCTGCCAATCACTATAATTTACATTAAATTTGAAATTAATTTCACACTTTTTTCCTCTCTCTGTAATTATGTCAACAGCTGCTGTGAAACCAAGCTGCACACATGAATTTTAATATCGGTTTCTTTTAAATCCCTCTGAACTTTGGGGAGAAAAACACAACATCATGGCAATATTTCAGATATAAGCTCAAAAGGATTCAGTGTCTGGGAAGGAAAAAAGAAATGGATCGTTAAGTATCCCCTGCTTCATTCTTACAAAACTGTCCCTCCCTCCATCTGCCCCTCCATATGTCTGTCAACCACTGAATATTGAAATGTGATCGTTAGTATATTATTCATTTTTGACAATTTTTTTCTTTTTTTTATGACGACAACATGTATTTAGTTTAGTCAGGAAATAATCTCATAGCGGTTTTTTTATATCTTTTTTTCTTTCTCACAGGTTTTCAGTACCTAAGAATGAAAACTTCAGCACATTTATTTGTGGATTAAAATGATTTTTTCTGTGATATCAAAACCATTCTTCCAAAATGAAGATTATTAAACCTTTCACAATACTTAATCTACTGTTAGATGACGGATCAGTCTCCGGGTTTGTTTGTATGTGCAATTTTTTTTTGTGTGCCTCTTAGTGCCTTAGAGATAGCACCTGCTAGGCCCCCACACTCCTGTGCATTAACACATTTAGCCTGGCAAGCCACAGTCCTGCAGGGGTCCTTCCCCCTGCTGGGATGAACGTTTGACTATTTACCACAGAAAGAAATGTATCCCTGTGCGATCAGTGTACAGGCCCCACTGTAAAAGAGTCGGAGGATAATGGGGTGGGGGTAAGGGACAAAAATCAAGAGAGGAGAAAAAAAAGGACAGAGACAAAGCCAGAATGAGAGGCAGGACCCAGGGGTCAGGATTGAAGCAGTCAAGCTCTCATCACCACACAGCAGGACCCCACAACCAGCAGCTCTGCAATTACACAGCCATTTAGGACAGACACATGTAGGGAGGGCCCAGACTAAGGCATCCAGCTGCACGGCCCGCAGCTTAAACAGAGCCATCCCCAGAACAAATGTTGGAGGAACAGAGAAGACCGCCTATCCAAAAAGACATTCAATCAAGGTGGTCTGAACATATATATTATTGCCTCGCACCCAGACAACACCATGTGTCGTCCAAAATCCCGACAAAATACTGTTGAGCAGTAAAATCCATCCAAAGGATGTGACAGCATTAACAAAGCTGAAAGCTGACAAATAGTCAGATAACTCTTCAAGGGGTCCTGTCAGCGGTTTTACAGACGTCTCTGTTCTGTTGTGAACAAGAGCCGTCCTTGAAGCACTCCAGGTTCCGGGGGATTTTTTTTTTGTTACAGAGTTGCAGTTGGTCACTGGTACAATGTGGCATCAAGGCTGACTCATCATGCTGTATCCACCTCGCTCACATCTAAGGCATCAATGGTATGTGCTGTGTGTGACAGTGGTAAAGATAGTCCTCCAATAAAATTGTATATATATATATATATATATATATATATATATATATATATTACATTATAATAAATAAAAGTAAATCAGCGAAACAACTAATTCAAATTCAGCATCTAAATTGTTGTCCTCTTTGTACCATCCTTTCCTTTTATTTCTTAACCCAATTTTTGTTCTTACCTACATCTGTGTATGTGAATGAAAAGGCAGAGGAGGAGGCACGTGTTCCGTCAGCTCTTCTTGAAGACTCAATCGTAAACCAGTCAGACCAAAGATCTATTGATTAGTAGGGGTAGTCAATGTGGGGCGCATTGTCCTGCAGGAGCTGAGCCCGGGTGAGAACGACTTGGGCCTCCTCAGCCCTCCCTCCTCGCCCCTCCTCATCAAAACCACAGTGGCCTTAAACATATTCTCAGGCCTCCTGGGGCTTTCGGACTCTATCTGTCTCTCTATCGCAGACAAACACATACATACACGCGCACACGCACGGACACACATGTAAGCACACCTGAGCCACACTCTGCATGTCCCTCAAAATTATTCACACTCACTTTCACAGAGATAAAGAACCCAGAACAATGGCATCCTCCTCCGCTATAATTGGATTGCAGTTTTCACTTCGCATCACAATTCTGACCAGAAAGTCATTGATTAAAGTAAAGGTACAAATTAACAGATACAGAGCAAAATAACTCTAGCTTCCATGTCTGTCACAAGAAAATTGCCCAGATATGGTTATGGCTGGTTTTATGTCTTCTATGTAACATAAGTTCAGTGTTAAACATTAATCAACATCAAGAAATGTTAGTATTTACAGTTAACACTGGCTATCGCTCTTACGGTGACATGAAACATCACCTACGCACTTCCCGTTATTCTCGGAGAAAGCTTTTGCTTGTATCTGTCACTGCAATGCAAGTGAGTTTGAGTGAAAAAGGCCACATGAGTATTTTACGCTTTCTCTCTCTCTCTCTCTTTCTCTCTCTCTCCCTCTCTCTCTCTCTCTCTCTCTCTCTCCCTCTCTGTACTCCCTTTTGTCTTTAAAAAATACTTAAAGTTTGATGACTAACCCGCCATCTTCAGCCTGGTGAGGACACAACACCTATGTAACCCAGTGAAATGAATGAAAAAATTGAGGAGCAAATGCGAATGAAATAATTGGGGATAAAAGGTACATATTTAGTTATATGTATTCGAGTAAAAAAGGGATGTTTTCCAGATAATAACAATTTAATTCGTTGAATAACTGTTTTAGAGGTTTAAATAAGGAATTAATCTGGTTGTTCAAAATGCAATCTGTTAGGGGCTTATGTGATATTGGATGACATATTATGAGGATTTATTTAACTTTTAGTATTGAGTATTTAACATTTCACCCAATAGTGATTATTGGCTTAATTGAAACATGAATCCATGAATGGATGATGACAGTTACTGCAGGAACAAAAAGAGGTTTTGGCATTCACTCAGTGCTGAAGGTAACCATGTATCAACGAGGTGTTGTTGGATATGTCCCACTAGGAGGAAAGGGAGGCACATCCAGCTGAGCACTGGAGGATCTTCCTTTACTCTTTAGGAACCCACAGAAGCTGAAGGATGTAGTAAGGGGAAATGCCCTGAAGGATACCTAACATATTGGGTTTCGACCCCCCCCCCCTTCGCTCAACTCGATCGTCATTGTCATATGCATCAGATGCAGCGTTTTCTAATGCAATAAAAAAAATGTGGGGACAATAACAAACGTCTCTCATTTGCACACTGACACAATACCTCTCTAAGTGTTAATGAACACGCAGTCTTGGAAACAAGCCATTTGTGCCGCCGTGTGCTGTGTGTGTGTGCGCGCGCGTGTGGGCGTGGGTGTGTGTGTGTGTGTGTCTGTCTGTGTATTATGGTCTCCCAAATGATGCTCAGCACAGCGATGGTTCCTAAAGGAGTCAGCTCTTTGTTACAGACAATTAAACTTGGCTCTTGTCTGCGTCCCCTGCCAGACAAACACACGCGCACACGCTCACACATACACACAAACACACACACACACACACATGCACAGATGTGCACAACTCAGCTAGACACATACATGCATGCATGCACGCACACACACACACGCGCACACACACACACACACACACACACACACACACACAGGAGAGTGGATAGACATTGTAGCCAAGGAGCAAGTGAGGTTCAAATACCACTCAACCTTAAAGGGGAGGCTAGTGACCTTTACCACAGCAGCACAAGCTGTCCCTTTCGTCCAATCACCACAGCTCTTCCCCCTCCCTTTTTACTTTCGCTCCATCACTCCTCTGTTTCACATGTACCTTATCAGACTTCCCCATTTTTGTCTCCCCAGAGAGCTCTGCCCCTCCCTGTGCTCCACCAAACCCACTCCTTCCCCCTCACATCTTCGTTTTATGCCTTGAACATCTCTGACAGCAAGGGCAAGTTTTCTTCTATCCATCAGTCATATATGTCACTGTCACATTACACCAACTACCCCCCCCCCGTGTTGAGAAAAGGACAACCTGAGCAACAAATAACCACTATGTTTCACACCAGTCACACAACCACAGCAACAAAGACAAAATGGAACTCCGAGTGCACACGGCTCTAATGGAAACTTGCAGGGGGATCCTCCAACGCTGTTTCTGGCACTTTTAGTAGATAAAGTTATTTAGGATCACATGGCACCATTTACTACACAGTGGAAGACAGCATACCACCTTCAAACTCCTCCATCGTCCGTATTTGAAATCTTACGTTGCAGGCGCAGAAGAAAGCACCTCGAGTCCGAGTGATTCTGCACTTTCAGTGTGACAAGAAATGACTCAAATAAACCAAGATTTAAGCAAGTCAGGGGTAATTTGTCTTCATGTGTTTCCTAGTAATACTTGGAAAGAGTTTCATATATATATATATATAGATCTATATATATATACATCATAATCAGATTTTTTTAACCTATATTATTTAAATATTAACATAAAATTAAATTCAACAAGATATATATCCAGGTTAGTGAACAGTGGGTTGGCTAAGACCTTGTAAATATAATTAAATAGTTTTGGCCTATAATAACTGAATTCATTCTGAATACATAGTAATAAAATAAACAACGTTAATTTCAATTATACAATTTTTTTTCTACCCAAGGCAAACATGGCATTGGTTATTATCAGATAAGAGATTCAATTTAAGTTATTTATGAACTGAAATATTCAGAATAAATAAAGTTCATAAATCACTTTTGTGTGTAATTACTGTGTCTATGTAAGTGTCAATCCTTGACAAGGATGCTCAATCTTTAAACTTAAATTTTTCAAGGATTAAGAAATATTAGATTTAACTGAGACAGTTGGCACCACTGGGAGCAGCTAAGGCCGGACAAGAAACACGGAGGCATAATTCTGGCATGGACATCTTAACTTGATTTCCTCCTCTCTTCGTCTAGGTGTAGACCTGTGAAGGACTCGTGAGGAACTGAAGAGAGGGGAAGCCAGTGAAAGAGAGAAGGGAGAGGCAATGAAAAAAAAAACGAAAAAAGCTGAGAGGGGATGACAAGGACTCAGACAGAGAGAAAGAGCGAGGGACAGCGGGCACGCAGGAGGAAATGGGAGGGAGGAAGGAGGAGGAGTTGATAGTTTGAGGGGCTGAGCACCACCTGGTATTCCTTTACAACCAAGGAAAATGCCTGGAGAAATGATAATAAAACAGAGAAGTTGCAGTGCCTTCTGTTGTTGACAGGGGCTGTGTGTGTGTGCCCTGCGAGAGACGCGCGCGCATGTGTGTGTGTGTGTGCATTTGTGCAAGTGTGCACGATGAATAATTCATGGCTGTTCATTAAGGAGAGAAAGTGTGAGTGAGTGATTGTGTATGGGCGTGTGTGTGTGTGTGTATGGGCGTGTGTGTGTGTGTGTATGTGTGTGTGTGTGTGTAAACCCCTCCGTTGCTCTGCGCCACGTCGCCTGCCTTGTGGCTGCCATCTGGCTTCACGCCATCAGAGTGCCACCCTCCAAAGCCCTCGCTCTTGCGAGCATGGCAGGAGAGGAGAGGCAGGGGTGAGGGTGGTGTTGTTGGGAGGGGGGGGGGGGGGGTGGGGGGGCGGCAAAAATATAGAGTGGAGGGGCGGCATATATATAGAGAGAGAGAGAAGGGGAGGGAAGGGGACAGAGCCTCAAGTAAACTTCTCCATTCCACTGATATCATGTGACGTCCACAGTCTGGTAAAGAGAGATGTGCAGTTGGACGTGAAGCGTAATGACAGTCCATCACATGAAATGCACAGTGATGCTCTGTTATGTCAGTATACATAGACCTCCGCTTTTACCTCTTCCCTCTTCTCCCTACTATAAGTAATAGACACCACTTTTTTTTTTATGTATCAATTGGTCCGTTATCGCCAGGCGGATTTCTCCCGTGCTCATTCCACACAAGATCTATATTGCATATCTGTTTTAAATATAGCCATCTCGGACTTTTAGAGAGCGCCTAGAGCTCACAGTGTGTCGTCAATAAACGGAACTGAAAGAAACATGACGGGTATTGCGTCCTAATTCCCCCTTTTATTCCCCCGTGAATCTAGTTACGGTGTCTATCAGTAACACTCACAATGTTCTCAGGTTAATTGATCATCGGTCTAAAAAAAATATATATATATATATATTTTTTTTATTAGCTATTATTTGTTGGGATATAGGGGTCCTTGTGTTACCCACGGCAGTGGCTACTTTGGACATTTGAACAAAACTGAGCCACTCTTGATGATATCAGTCACACCTGTGATTTCCCTCTGGGAGAAGTCAATACATCTGCTGTGAAAATAGCCCATGCGGCATTTTTCTCTTTTCTCTCTACTCATGCACATTTCATCCATAGCCTAACATTTGGGTCCCCCAGCCTTAGTTCCTGGAGGTTTGCTTCCTACACTCAACATGTTTCCCACTGCTCACGCATATGGCGAGTGGCCAGGGCAAATGATGGAGAGTTCGTAAGTATGCACTGTATGCAGTGTGTGTGTGTCATCATCAGACGAGGCTGAGGTCGCAAGACAGTATCCTAAAATGAGATGCCAGGGGTGTGTGTGGGTGTGTGTGTGAGGGTGTGTGTTTGTGTATGCGTGTTTTTTGTACGTGTGTGTCCATCTGGAAGGGTCTTTGGGGTCACAGTAATCTGGCACAGCAATCTCGCACTGTAATCATCCTACTGCTCAGCAGGTGGTCCGGCAGAAGGCTGGGGAGAGAAGTTTCTGCACATTTTCTCAACCGGTCAAGACCATTCTGCTTTACAGAAATATGGGCATATACACTGACCCTTACACATGTCAGTAACCATTATATGGCGCCTTGTGAAACCGAACTAAACTTGAAATCTGTGAGCGTTTGTGTGTGGAGAAAGAGAGAGAGGTAGAGGGTGTAAATCAAAATCTTAGCCAGCTTAAAGGGATTAGAGCATCATACATAGCTAAAGATGAGGAATTTTCACATCAGGTCATTACTACATGCAGCGGTGGGACGGCAGTGTTGACTGTGCTGTCCCCAGCTTTGGTGCACTTGACACATTCCCCACGGCAGCTCTGCATGAGGCAAGTGCCAACGGTGGCATGGGGACAGCTCAGCCCTCTCAGGGAATACGGCAGGAGGCGCATGTAGGCAGGGACAACGGCACCATTATGGAATGAGGTACAACAGCATGTACTCACTGCATCAAAAAACATATTTCCCGAAAGCTGTTTACCACTGGGACGAAAGCTCCTTATTCCCCTGTAATGGAACGTGACAGAAAACAAAGCAGAGAGGATGATGATATATATTCTACCCTAGATACTTTTGTTTTTTTTTTGCGGCGGCGGAAGGTCTTAACTGGATAGTATAGCTATTCCAGGAGATCTAGGCCTTATCAAGCCACCGCACACACGGATAATGAACTTGTCCTGTCCTGGCACAATATATACGTGCATGGGGGTGTGCGTTCGGGTGTATGTGTGTGTTCTCTTTTAAATCAAGAGGGCAGCATGTGTGTTGTTAAATAGAGATGAAGGGCGCACGGTTATCTTCACCTGGCACCCTTATCACATCTGCACATGTGGCACCTTTCAATAACCCTCAGTCACCACCTTTCTCTCCTCCGCTCTCTATTAATAGGAAAAGATAAAGAGACTGTGCTATAATGGATGTGTGAATGGATGTTTGTGCAAATATATGAGACGGTTAGTGGAAAGGAAAAATCATGTATCCACCGCAAGTGAATAACTTTGCAGTTTCAAAAAAAAAAAGGCGCATTACCTTGTCGTATCCATGACATGTGTTCCCAAATCTGAGCAATAGCAGTAGTATAATGGTTTTACTCATTATGGATGATGGCCAAAACTCAATGTCTAATAAACTGGATGTAGTTTTAAAGTTAATCTAAATACTTTTCTTTTCAGTCATATATGGAAGAAGATTACTTGTTCAATCACAGTAATGGAGCAAAAAAAAACAGAGCACGTGAGAATGGCCGGAGAGAGTCCGAGAGTGAATGGGCAGAGTGTGGAGCAGAGAGCCAGGCCCGCTGGCCAGTTTCCAGTGGGGATAGTGGGTGTCCCTGTGCCAGCTGGCAGCCTGTCTCTCCCATCTGTGGAGCCGAGGAGAGTGTGCAGTAATCTCCTGCAGACAGCGGCTCAGCCCAGGCCAGATTTAAAGGGATATGGCCAGCTGGCCAGGCACGGACAGGTCTGTACCAGGGAGAGAAAGGAAGTGCAGGAGAAGGCCACAGAGACGGGAGGGGATGAGTGAGTAAGCTGCGATGAGGCAGGTCAGGTGTAATGGCGAGGATGATAGGGGAGCTGAGGATTGGTGGTCAGGGAGCAATAAAGAGCACTGGTAAGAATGATTATGGTCCAGCTGCCAGCAAATAATGGAACAAGCTGAATATAATGTCCCTGCCTTTAACTGGGAAAATTGCTGTGGGTCCGCGGCGGCTGCAGTAACACGTACCTGTGTCAACCCGGGCTCATGCGCGGCGATATCTCACAGCTTTGTCGCCTTGCCTCACCGTTCCGTGTCACAAGACTAATGAAGATAACTGCAGTGAGTGCTCTGCGCTTACTCCAGCAAAGAGAAACAAAACGAGCTGTGGGCCGAGGTGCTCTGCTTAGCTCTTGGTATACTCCTGTGATGGTTGCAGGTGGTGATCAGAGCCCAGCTGGCCTGTTGCATGAAGCTTCGGGCCAACCTTACACATTTATATCAATCTTAGCAAGTCATTTGACCTAACATTTAACTTGATCTGGTCTGAGGTTGCCAAGGAGTTACATTCAATTCACGAATCGAAATGGCATTTTTAGTTTTCAACAGTTTGAATGTGTTTTGGACTGAACACAAGCGTGAATGAACTATTGCAATGTGTGTACCAGATGAGAGATGGGTAATATTGAGAGGGAGCCCGAGAGAGAGTCTGAAGCTTACAGCTGGGGCCTGACTCCATATGTTAACATGCAAGTATAAAAGCACTGCACAAATCCAAAAATGACAGGCAGACAGACAAACAAACACACACACACACACACACACACACACACCTATTGCAGCAGTCAAAGAAAGCGGTCCTACATGCTCATCAAACACTCACATTGAAAGCTATCTGGGAACAATGTCATGATCACAAGCACACACAGGTGTGTGCAACTGGCACACAAATGCACAGAGACACATGCCTGTGGCAATCGCAGAAGAATAAGCGAAGCCATGCAAATCCCCAGATGTGCAGGAAGACAGGGGGAAGACGGGGAAGAGAGGAGGAGTGCCCAGAAGGAGGGGAGGGGGAGGGGAGGTCTGATGGAGGGGGCGCTGGGTGTTTACTACCATTTAAAAGGCAGTGGGTGCTGTGCGCAGATTAATAAACAGGAGGTAATAGCAGAAGGACTCTATATTTATTTTTTATCTTAAATGTTGCTTGTTTGTCGGGCTGGATGAATATTGACTGTGAAATTGGGATCAGGGTCGACACATGCCAGTGCTCGGCCTTATCTCCGGGATGCAGGCGGGCCTGGGGCCGTTATCACCGTGCCACAGTGGCGTGCCGGCACTCCAGCACTCTCCAAGCCGCCACATTCCCTTTGTATCTGCCTGGAGAAAGCCTGTTTACCTTTCACTGGCTTGATATTCCTATTAGAGCCGCTGACTATTTACTCACTGCCTCCTCCTCCTCCTCTCCCTCCACTGGGCACCGTGCTGTCTCTCATCTCTTCCTCTTTCTGTTTGCCTCTCTCTCCTTGGCTATGTCTATCGAGCTCCTTTTTTTTTTTCCACTGTTTGTCTCTTGACAGTATATCTTCCTCTGCCGCACCTGACCTTCACCACTTTAAGGTCTGCACATGTTGTTGCCGACCGAGAAGAAAACACTGTCGCTATATATACTGCAGGGTTACTTTTATACATAATGAGGCAGATTGCCCGACACTATGTCCAGTAGGAGAACTGAACAATGTCAACACTGGTCATGTGTCCGGTCGCTCTAAACGTTGTAAGCTGTTCGACTTTGACATCAAAGTCTACACTTCATGCCCCCCCCCCCTCATATCGACAGTAAACACGTTTCATTTAGCCATGAAAGTGTTTTCCTAACCTTAACCAAGTTTGTTTTTTTTTCGTTATACGTCACAGGCGAGAAAACACTCATGAAAGTCATTTTAGTCATTTCAGACACGTACTGATGTGGTAGTGAGGAGGATCTGTATGTGAAAATGAAAAGGTCCGCAAAATGTGATTTGAAGAACAATATATATTACGTTGTTTTCCTGAAAAACGTGTGTTTCCTGTGTTTACGGCAGTGCCGAACTGCACCAAAACCCGAAGAAACGAGCTGGGTTTGGGGACCGATCAGTTAGTTAAGGCTGCCGGACATGAACCTGGCACACGCGTGACAAAGCTATCGCTCAGATACTCAACCTAGCCCCCCTCCTCTCCGCTTCCCACGCCATCCCAAGGGAAGAACACTCAGATCCCTCCAGAGATGACGACCTTTTCTCTGACTTCAACATTTATGGCAGTTATTTATTTTTTTGGTTTTTTATCTCTCTCCTCCATGCAGGGTATGCTAAGGGGCTGGGGACACACTGTGCCACGTGCCATGCCATGAGGTGGGATAAGGAGCAAACAAACACTCGAGCAGTGCCCGATCAGAGTGTCTGTCAGGGTCCTGATAAGCTGACAGGCAGGAGAGGACACCGAGAGGTGGAAGGAGTACGTTTGGGTTGTGGGGATGGGTGCCTTATGACATTGCGGGGTGCTTCCCCCTCACTAATGGCCTCACGAGTGTGCATTCATGTGACCCTGACATGCCGAAACAGAACAAGAGGAACTGGTGCAAGACGAGGGGAGGCAGGACCATTTGTAAATGAAGTAACAGGTGGAGACAATCGGGGGGCAGACACAAACGATGCAGCAAGAAAAAAGGATCTGGGGTGAGAACAAGAATTAGGCACAAATAAAACAGGAAGTGACAGACGGTGGCAGTGACGACACTGGACGCAAGACATGTTGACTCGACAAGCAAACGGCGAGAAATAACGAAATATAACTAACTCACAAACTTGATTAGGAATGAAGGTTTCAAAACAAATACACTGCCTATTTCTGACAAAAAAGAACATTTACTGTATCTACTTATCCAAAATGTTAGCCAAGGTTGGAATTATGGAGCCGAGTGTCCCAAAAGTCCCAACACTGTGACTTACGCTTGCCAAACCAGAGACAATTCATCGGCCTGGGCCAGATGTCGAATTTACACTGTGCTGTATTTTCACTATGGGTTGTGGTTTTAATGCTTTAAATATAATTATTTTGTGGTTGCTATCGTGGTTTCTCTCCTTTTGCATTAGGGATAAAACTTCCAGAGGTCAACGCTTTCCCTTATTTGACCTAAATGAAAAGCTGTATTCCCCCTATAGCCCGAGATGTGATAAACATCATGTATAATACGTCTTTTTTACTAGATATCCCCTTGGGGAATTACAGTTTCTGTTTTATTATTTCGTATCCTGCGCTGAAAGTGTTTTTCTTGTTTATTCTAACTATCTGAACATCTGCCTGTCGTTTGATGGTTGGTCAGTCCATCTGTCCGCCGATTAGTTCACATCTGTCTGCCAGCTTCGGGAGCCGACATATGTGGGACATGAGCAACATTAGCATCCTGTTGTACGGCATTCGAGAGCAAGGACAGCGAACGCCGAAGAGACTTCATCGAAGAGGGCGAGCTAGAAACCTTCCTGCACATTGACTCGCTCACTCCATCTCTCACACAAAGGAAAGTAACGTCAAACTGCTATGATATTTGATCTCGCTGTAGAAATATGTTTCTGACCGGTGCCAGTTAAATGTAATTGCCGTATGTGGCTAGCGTCGGCACAGGAGGTGTGAGCAGATTTTTGAGTAATTGGAAGGTTAGAAATGTGATCCTCAGCTCCTCTAGTCGCATGTTTAGGAATCTGTAGGCAAGACACTGAACCCCAAATTGCTACTGATGACTGTAGCGTCAGTATGTGAATGAAGCTATGTATGGCCTAAAGTGTAAATAATTACACACATACAGCCCTTTTTCCACTGCATTTACTCAGGTCACTGTACATATACTGTATATTGCATTTTCAGTACTTTGTTCTACGTGTGCACCCTCTCAGTTTACTGGGGACAATATATAAAGGATTATCTTTAACCCATTTTGAGTAGTCATTTTATAAATTATTATTATAAAACTATATCATTGCATGTTTACATGAGCTGCCAGGCAGCTTTGCTTACACAACATTTGATCAAAGCAGAAATATGATATATATCATACACATTTTTATTACCATTTTAAGGTTATTTTTAAAATCCATAAAATCCATAAACTACCTAACTAACTAAAGACTGCATTATTCAGTAGCAGATAGCGCCTAGCTCAGGCCTTGCTTTGTAAATCGTATTCCTCCTGTGTGTTAGTTGCATTCACAACATATGACAATATTGAAGAAATCACAATTATTTACACATGACTCTCCTTGTGTAAGAAATTCCGTAGTGAAATACATACTAAAAGTAAACATCCCAACACTGTTTGCCCAACACTACAGACAAGTTTCACAAACGTGAATAAGAACACAGCGGTTGTATTTGAGTGCCCGGACATGTATGACCGTTTGGGACTTTGAAGTAGGCTATGTGGTTCCACAGAAAAGAATAAACAAACAGGAAGAATTTGCAAATAGTATTTAACCGATGGTCTGTTTACAGTTCAGTGAATTTTAATTGATGCCGTCAGCCAAATGCTCACTTTAGGTCTTCTTCAATAATGAGACAATTAGAACATTATGGAGCTCAATAGCCTATATTCCTATGTGGATATAATATCTAGATCTTTCCTCCTCTCAGTGCAAATCAATGACGTGCAATGGCCTTTGGCTTCATTTTTTTTTATCTTTAATATTGATCCCTGTTCTAGTTTGGAGTGCACTGTCAGTCCAATTACGCAGAATTTAATTGATTTTTGTTCACAAGTTCGGTTAGATTGGATTGGTTTATGCAAAGCAGATCAAACAGAAGTACTCCCTGGACTCCCCTCTTTGTGTAAAATACAGCTCTAATGAGCACGAGCACCCTGACACTTTCTATATCTCAACCCATTTACCCTCCGTTTCTTATTCTCAGCAGAAAGCGGTGCACATATGAACACACACACTCACACACTCACACACACAGAAAACACAGAGCACGCACGCGCACACATGAAAACTCACACACACACACACACACACACACACACACACACACACACACACACACACACACACAAATAGTTCAACATAACAGCAGCCATAATTATTATAAGCTGCCCTTCGGATGGATTTAACAATGTGGCACAAACAATCATTACATCATGTGTGCACTGAAGTAATTGCTTCGAATTATGGAGTTCAATAGAGTTAATGGGTTGTATTTTGCTGAGAGAAAGATGAAACTTGGGCAAAGAGTTGATAATACCTACAAGTGTATGTGATAAAAAAGGCAGGTGTCTCTTCATTGGAAACTTCCACAATGACCTTTACAGGAAGCCACAACTAATGAAATATACATGACCCTGCACACACACAATATGTCAAGACAGCTAGACAAGGTTAATTAGCTGCAGGTAAAATCTGAAGGCCTCTCTCTCCCCGCCCCCCTCTCTCTCTCGCCCATGTTCTCTATTACACAACAATACACACCCACAAATTGCTCAGATCAGTACAAAGTGACACTGTCTCAAACTTTAGAATTGCTTTGGCTGCTCGTCTCGTCTCGGTTTTGAAATGCAGTGCCTATAACTTGCAAATATAGTATAATATTTGTATCTAGATTGTATGTAATCCTCATAGCTGAATATTTACTGTTTTTGGCCAAAAGGAGTGTTTCGGAAACTTTTCTCAGTATGAAATCCTGGTGAGCTTGGACCTAAAAAGGAAGCAAATGGTTGTCCAATTCTTTGACTCTTGAATGTATGTTTTTATGAGTGACATTTAGAAGGGGGCGATTTGTTTGCTTTGGACAGTCTCCAAAGATGTTTTCACCTGTTTCTAGCCTTTCTAATACAGTCAGACCTTTGCATCAGAATCAGACTGGCGTGGAAACCTTGAACACTCATGCAAATAAAACTCGGCAACTACCAATACGATGATTATGAATACTGATGTGATGGCTATACAGTCACTAGAAGAGACTCCTTCGAGCAGTGGAGCAGTGCAAATGATTTGTTGTCACAGTCTATCCCTTGTCTCCTCACTTAAACCTCAACGTTCACATTCCTGGAGGCCAGTATTGGAGCTAACACCCCTCCTCTTTGCACTTTTGCATCCAAGTGTGTGTGTGTGTGTGTGTGTGTGTGTGTGTGTGTGTGAGCGATTGAGATGGTGCTGTCCTCTGTGTCTCTGGGTGCCCTCTTGCTGAGCTGTCATCACTCCCTGGCACCGGGTACACAACACAGCTGCAGGGGAACCACTCTGCAGGGAACCTTCGTTTCCATCTGTCTCCGATTCACAGTGGCACCTATTTAGAGCAGCTGAGCGGCTGTGCATGCCACAAGCCACAAGAGACGGTGAGTTCAAGGGGGTCAAGAGAGGTGGGCATCGATGTTTGCGTTTAGGGCAGTGAGATTATATGTAACATATTGCATTTTTCATTTAATCTCTGATGTAGTCAAGAAAAGAAAGAAATATACAACCCGAGCCTTTATATTTTGCTGCTGTTGTGCAGCTGGAAAGGGTGTGAAAAGCATAAACATTTGTACAGTACCGGTCACAAGTTAAGCATGATTTAAAAATGGTTTCTATTGTAAACACCACATAATGTAACCATATCAATTTGATCTCATTGTGGTCACATAACGGCTTGCGTGCGATTGTGTGTGTGTGTGATTGGATGGTTATGTGTGTCCATTTGTGCGCGTCTGTGTTTCCCCCGACTTGTGCGAGAGTGTATGTGTGTGTGTGCGTGGGTATGCAAGTATGAGAACGGGCTTAATTTAGCAGGTGTGCCCTGACAGTTCTTGAATGAGTGCCAAGTCTGCTGCACAAAGGATAAGAAAGAGGCGCTCAATGTGCATCTGTGTGCGGCTCGACTGTGACAGATGGGGACGGTTTAACTTATAGAGTTCTGTTAAGATCTGGAGGTTTTTCTAAAGCTGTGTGTGTGCCAAACAGGTGTATATTCTAAAACGCCACAGAAAGAGAGGGTGAACAAGTCTCGACTAACTTGTTTGTCTGGTAGCGGTGTTGCCACTGATGTAGGGACTTTGCCCGCCGCCACTGGGCTTTGTTGTTTTCTTCTTTAGGTGGGTCCAAATGTGTCGCAGTAACTGCCTTTTGAAGCGACCTTACCCTCGAGTGTTCTCTTTTATTCTGTCTCAGCGTGGGCAAATGGGAACATATACATCCCCTAATGCGCCAGTATTTGGTGGGGATGTCTTCCATTGATTGTGGCTGAAGCTTATAAGGAAGCAAGTGAAGTGAGGCTGTAGTGTAACTGCGTGCTAACAATCAACAGTTCTGGGGATGTGGATTTCATTTTTGCACGCTCCCAAAAAATGGTCTGTTAAAAAAAAACACACATTTTAGATGATCGGGTGAAAAAGTGCACCAAAAGCGCATAGGAATAGCATGGCAGGCACGTTGGGTGGTGGATGATGAGAGGAGAGGAAGGGGCTCTCTGAAGAGAGGGCGATGGCGGGGTACACGCTGGACAAGTCGGCAGTTTATCCCGGGACTGACGCACGGAGACGGGCGACCATTCGCTCCTACGGAGTCACCGATCCACTTGATTGACCTGCATGTCTTTGGTCTGTGATCACCCGGAGAGATCCCACGCAGACACAGAGAGGGCCTGAACCCAGACCAAAGCCGGCTGCCAATCACCAACATATATGTAAAATTCCAATGTCCTCTCTTCAGATAGTCTCGCGGTTTAGAGCGTGTTAGTTACCCTCAAGCTCAATGTTGTTATCCCATAGTTGTGTTTTCTGAAGTTTATGCAGTGTGTAGTCAGTCTTTAGCAAGCGAATCTCCACAGAGCATTTAAATCGCTGTTCAACTTAGCAGCATGCGATGGCTCAAAGTGCTTGAAGGACGGCTGCAGGGTTGAAAAGTTCAGCCAGTTAGAACTGGCCAGGTGTCTCAGAGGCAGACAAGACGCTTCACCATATGGCTGCTTCTCAGCGCGCCAGCCACCAGCCGTCCCAGCCACCGACTTTCACATTCTTTACTTTTGCTCTGCAAGGTGAGAAGCTGCATCTGCTCTGCTTTGCGTGTTTACATTCGGAGAGGGAGAAAGAGAGAGAGAGAGACGTGTCCTGATAGGGCCACAAGACAATCGCCTTGTTAGTAAACAAGGAAGACAGATTTTATGTATGCATGTTCTGGATTTCTGACGTAGCAACAAAGTTGACGATTATTTACGCTTCTCCCCTGCATGCTGATTGGAGTTTTAAAGATGTAATGAAGCCCCGGTGCGCCGTCCTGCTGGGTTCGCATTTGGCGAGGGGCGCCTGTGTGTCGCTGATAGAGGGATCTCTCTGACACGGCTGCTCCGGCCTGCCGCATCTGGAAGCCAGTTTGCCGCAGCCGCCGGGGGGAGATAAGGCAAGGCTAGCAGCTCGCCTGTAACGCGCATTGCCCCCCCCCCCCCCCCCCCCCCCCCCTCGCCCCCCCCCCCCCCCTTCCCCCCCCCCTCTGCCCTGCGCTCCCCTCCTCCCCTTGCTCCTCCCTCCCATCATCATCCCGTGACCTTATCTCAGGGGAGAAGGCACCACTGGGTCGCTGCTGTGATAGCACCTGCCAGAACCAGAGCTGGCCTCTGGTGATTATGGGGGGGGGTGGGGGAATCATTATCGCGCTCTCCCCAAAAACTCATTTTATACCTGCCAGCATCTGAGGGGAGAGGGGCAAAGGCTCCTTTTCCAGGCAAGACGGAGGGAACCTGTGCGTGTCCGCATGTGCATACGACGAGCAGGTCGGGGGTTCAGATACACAAAAGGACATGCAGCGAAGCATCGTGCCTTTTTTTTTTGGGTGGGATTGGAATTTGAATTACTGCCTTTGCGTATGTGCATATAATATGTGTACATCAAATGTGTGCACACACATGTATCATCTAAATAGATCTCCTGCTTGATACTTGGTTAATTTAAATTCATTTGTAGAACCGCCTTTGAAAATTACAATTACTTCAGCAACAATTTGTTGCCCTCATTCCAGGTATCTCATCATTTTAAAGAAAGACACATTCATGTTAGTTTGGATTGCCGTTATACAGGGTGCATAGAGACGTTTCTCTCACTCTCTGTCTCTATATCTCCCACACCCGAAGACTGGGCAAAGCTGCATGGGTTTCTTTCACTTCCTCTCTGCTGATGACCATCTGTGTGTTAGTTCAGCCAGGCACTTTGCACATCTGTGTACTCACATCCCCTCTCACTTCTCTCATCAGAACACGTGTGTAGCAGTGTGAAGTATTGCTGTCACATGCACACAGGCCACTCCGTCTGGTTTAGGGTTTAATGAGTCCTGAGGGGGTCAGAGGTCAGGGAAGTGATGGTTACAATGTAGCTAGAGTTTCACATGAGAGCAACTTTCAGCTGTCCCTACTTTGTAAAGTTTATTTTGCACCTTTGTGCACAAATATATGACAGCGTTGTTTCAGCATATGTTTTTTTTCCCCCCGAATCAGGTGTTGCATGCTTTATGCCTATGTATAGGTAGCTGTCTGTTATCACCCACGTGGTGTGGTGTGATGGGGAATGAGGGAAAGTCAGTCTTTCCAGGACAACGTAAGGAAAGATGAAATGATTCAATAGTTGATTAAAAGGACCCCATACGTAATCATATTATGGAATGAATTTGATTATCATTGGTGCACCTTTCAAAGCGCCCTTTGAAGTCAAATGCTCGCCCAGTCTTACGGCTCACAATATTCACACCGTGTAAAGTCTCTCTCATTGTTTCAACAACCTCCGGCAAATAAGAAACAAGCTCCCCGTCCAACACTAAATGGCAGAGAGCCAAAGCACCTGGTGAAGAGAGTCAATCATCCAACAAGCTAACAAGCTATTCATTATCATTAAACCGTGAAAGCCATGGCTCAGGTGAGAAATCAAGCTCACAAAAAGGGCCAAAGCCCAGAGAATTATAAAAGAACACCACACAATGCACGTCTGCGGAGAAGAGCTGGCCAAAAAATGCGACACAGCATAAAACCCTTAAGTGGGTGTGACAATTAAAAAGAAAGCTTGTACAAAAACCCTGATGAAAGGACTAGAAGGATGAGTTTTGAAATATGGAACAAGTGAGAGCATTCTTGTGCAAGTGAACAGAAGCAAAGTATCCTGGTAAGGAGAGAAAGGGTCTTGGAGGGGTGTGTGTGTGTGTGTGGGGGGGGGGGGGGGGGGGGGGGGGGGGGGGGGGGGGGGGGGGGGGGGGGGGGGGGGTAAGGCAGGACGGAGGATGTAAGCGGGGAAGCAGTGGACACTGGCCACAGACACGGCTGGTTCCTAACAGGGGAGGCCCAGGTCCCGCTGCCTGCTGCTACCACCACAGCCAACAGTGGCCTGGCATCCCCGGGGGCTGCAGCCCCCGAAACATGTTAAAACACGCACAAACTGTAACATACAAACACACACTTCTCCTTTGAGCTGCAGTGGCAGGCAGGGCAGGAGGAGTGTTCCGATGAGAGCACAGCCCCTCAGCCAGAGCCACGAGGCAAGCTGATCTGACACACTTACTTCCACGCACACACATAACCCCGGCTGTCGCACACACACACACACACACACACAAACTCTAAAAGAGAGAGGAGCGGCTGAGAGGAAGGAAAAAAAAAAGAAGAAAGTAAGGGATCTCTCTACAAGCACGATGTACCGAGTTAACCTAAAGCAGACATGTGCCTGAAGAAAAACGCGGTTAGTTGTGGGAATTACCACACAATTATCATGCTATTTTTTTTTTTGCAGTGGTTTTCTTAAGTTGCATGCAGACAAGAAGCGAAGACAAAACACCAGACGAATTCAGGTATCAAAGGGTTTGATACGGACAGGCAAAAAAGAAGAGGAAACCACCCGTGGCTGTTTCTAATTTCCCTCTAATTGGAACTTTGACGACAGAAAACCTCATGTCCTTGCACGGCAGTTCCGTGGGGTCAAACGAGGATCTACTGGGAGAGGCGAAGCGGATGAAAATGATGGGCTAGACCGCGGACAGCCTCAATCGCATCTCATGGCCGGGAACGTTGAGCATTCTTTGGGCTGAACAGCCTCGTGTCTCTACCCCACTTGCACCTACCTGCTGACAGTGCTTGCCACTCTCAGTGCGTCAAGCCCGACGGCCCTCGCAAGGACAGTGGAAGGTGGAGGGAGATTTCGGTGGGGGTTCAAGCATGTCTAAGGCTGACCTGCGAGGTGGGACTTCTGCTTCGGCATTTGTCCCACGCGTGCCCACGGTCACGCTGATCAGCCACCGAGATACGAAGAACAAACACATCGCCCACAGACACCAGCCAGGAGGCCTTGATCCCAACCCGGCAAACGGCAGCCTCCACTACAGATGTGGCGACGGTAAGAGCTTGTTATTTTTCCGGAGCCGTTTCATGAAATCTTTTGGCAGTGTGTTACCTTGACGAGTGACGGAGGCTCCCGCAGCTGTCAGGTCTGCTCATTAAGTTGGAATGATTGGCAGATAATCAGCTTGTGTTGACTTTGCACTGCATGCTGCAAGAGCAATGGGAGCTTTCTTCATCTCACTGGCAGATCTACGTGATGACTGAAGCATGGCTTTCAAGGTTAGAATGACATCATCTAAAGTATGCCCCTTTTCCAGATTATCACATGCAACAGGATTTTAGGATTGTTTCCCAGAGCACTGATTGAATATTTTTGGTCTTTTACATTAAACAGGCTCAATTAAGAGACTGAATCGAGTAGGTTTCGTGGGATTAAATTGGCCAGTTTCTTTTCTTCTTTTTTTTTTTTTAACGACGAAATACCCTTGTAATCATGTATTATGGTTTTTGGGCTGTCAAGCACAAACAAACTTGTCATTGTTGTTAACAAGCCGAGCCAAGCACATTCTGTCCCACGGCACTGTGGAGGAAAGGGAAAGAGGTTTTCAGGGCATTAGGTGGTGGGTTGGGAGGCGGGGCGCCTTCCTCTGGGCTTCCCCATATAGCTGTGGGGAACAGAACTGAGTTCCCGAGTTACACTGTTCAGCTTCAGTGGCTTCACAATGCAATCGCCGGTCATGGGGGGTGTATAGTGGTGAATGGCAGTGGCGACACTTGGAAGAAGCCTTTTGCATGCTGAATAAAAAACAGTAATTGATTCTGAAAACACAGTGAAAACACTGAAGTGTTGCCTGTAGGTACCACCTTCACTTAAATCAGCCAAGTGTTTGAGGAGAGAAAGCTGCATTAAGAATCAGACATTCAAGGCCTTATTTTATAGACTCTAAATATGTAAAATCTGTAAGCCAGAGCGAAGACTAATACCCAACGTCGTGAATTACCTGCAGCGCCTGCCGTCTCTTGGCTGTAATGAGCTTTGTGAACGTTGCAGCGATAAGGCCTCTATAATTAGGCTTAGTCATAAGCATCCCCCCTGTAATTCTGTGATAAATACCCAGTATAACTCTGGTATCGGCGCTCTAGCCCATTTGTCTCACACACACACACACACACGCACACGGTAGAAATCAAAATGTGTCAATGTGAAATGTAAACAGTGCTCTTTGTCTCAAGTGGTTCACCCGATGTAGCTGTACGTACGAGTGCGCGGGGGGAGTAAAGTCCAGCAAGACGTTCACATTGTATGAAGAAGCAGTAGCTGTAGTCGTGTTTTTTTGTGTGAGCGCGCGCCCGCGCCGGCGTGCGAGGTGTTGTGAGCTGCAGCATAGGCTTCCTGTGAGGGAGCAGATGT
>JAFBJU010000199.1:62500-127896 GCA_016785305.1 Colistium nudipinnis
CATTATTTCGCATCCATTGTTGTTCTTGTATTATTTCAGGTGTTAAATGTGGTAGAGTCTGCAGTCGAATGCTCCCTTGTTGTCCCTCGTCGTCGTGATATGGGGAAACAGCGCCCCCCATGGGCAGACGGCGGGACGGTAACACTGTTGTATTTCACTGAGATCATTGCTTTTTGGTGCGACCGGTTGGGCATCTGAACTTATTGGACAGGATAATATTAGTTTTGGGACATGCTTTGAAAGCCCCGCATTGACACATTGGTATCATGTACATCGGCATTCCATTTTTTTTAACGGATTTGTCTTGAGTCTTGAGTCCTTACCAACTGTAGTAACCACCAACCAATGATCACTGATAGAGTTCCATAGGCGTTCATGCTTTAAAGGTCCTTAATATTAAAAAAAGAAAGAAAAAAAGAGTGACCAATGGGGGACGCTTTGCACGTTTCAATTGGGATCTACTTCAATTTAGGACGGATTCCCGTCCAATGGATGTCGGTGCTTGCCTCTGATGGTACCCGAGAGAGAGAGAGAGAGAGAGAGAGAGAGAGAGGGAGGGACAGAGAGAGAGAGAGAGAGGGAGAGAGAGGTTAGGAGCTCCAGATGGTGTTTAAACGCAGACAGAAGGCTACGGCGAGGACAGAGAGAGAGAGGAGGAGGAGGAGAGAGCCGTGGTTACTGCGCACCGTGGGCTCACCAGTGAAGACCAAACAAGTCCGAGAACCCACAAATCTCTTCATCTGCGGGGAGAAGAACTTCACATATGCTCGGCAGCTTGTGTTTTTTTTTCCTTTCGGGAGAAGTGAATATACATTTTCTACCACCACCTAAAGTGTGAAGGCAGCTCGGCGGAGGAGCGGCGCGTCGGAGGAGGAGGACAAGGACCACAGCGAGAAACGTGCGGCAGTAGATCGGACCGTCCACGGGATCCCGCGACATTGCGTGTGTGTTTTTTTCTTTCTTTCTTTCACAAAACGAGGAGACGAATTTATTCCGTGGGACGTGTTCGGACTTGTTCCCCCGACACCTCGCACTGTGGCTGAACTGTGAACTAAAGCAGAGGGGTTTAAAGTTGTCTCGGGGATAAAAGACGCACCCTGCAGACAACAGGATCCGCATCTTCACAATCTCTGCATGGGAGCCGAGAGGATTTGTGGACACATGAAGTCATCAGTAGTTTCACCTGCTTAAAGACGAACCAAAGGTACGTTTTTAGCAGCGGAAACTGCGTTTTTGTTGTTGTTTTTTGCCACTTATAAGGATGGTTAAAATGAGCAATACAGCGGATTTACATTACTGGGACGAGTTGTAATTTATTTTCAACCTCAACACAAGAAGCTTTTTGATTGCCAAAAAAAAACAAAAAAAAACAAGACTGCAGAACCAAAGACATCAATGTTTTTTTTAAGGAGCCACGAGCCCCGTAGTTGTGGTTTTCTCTTACAATAAAACTGAGAAGAGAAAATACCTCACAATTTGTTAGACCTGGAAGGTCAAGACCACCTCTGAACTTCCAAAGGAAAAACAAACATTTCCTTTTGTGGCAGCTGTAGCTTTTGCCTGTCATCCAAGTCAATATTTCAAAAACAAAAAAGGACAAAAACAAACAAAAAACATCCGAGTAGTTTCCATCGCTATTTAGCAAAGGCTTTATCAATTTCCCCCAAATAATGAGGATTGACACGATATAAAACCTGTTCTAGAGACTTTTTGGTGTGGATTATCACCGCTAC
This sequence comes from Colistium nudipinnis, assembly GCA_016785305.1. Lineage (NCBI taxonomy): Eukaryota > Metazoa > Chordata > Actinopteri > Pleuronectiformes > Rhombosoleidae > Colistium > Colistium nudipinnis. Next base: position 64,234 of record JAFBJU010000199.1, read on the forward strand.
AATTACCTCGGCTTGACCTCGACCTTCACAAAGTGAGTACAACCTGCAAATTCCACGGCACTGAAGCAATTTATTTTTTACTGGTGTGAATTCTTTTTAAATGCACAGAAGAGTTGCAGAGCAAGAGTGTATATACTCTGAACATTTGTTAAAGATAAATAAATTATTTCATATTTAAATCCCAAAACTCAAATGCTGGCCAACATTATGTTTGCAACTCTGTTAGAGCGGAAAGGTAAAGACAGACCAGGCCACTGTTGCATCTGCTTTTTCTACATTCTTTTTTTCTGTAATTGTCTTTTGTGTCTGCATGCGTTTGTGTGTGGTGTGTGTGTGTGTGTGTTTGATATTCCCTTTTTATGAGGTTTTTATTAAATTATTTAGTAGATATTAAATAACTGGGAACATGTGTGCAATTAAAAATAGCACATGGGTTATTGGTTGCACCAGACAAGTGACAGTTGTTATTATCTTTGTATTTATGTCTTTTAATTGATTTTTTTCTGCTATCTTATTGTGAGGATGGTGTTTTTGTGTGTGAGCAGAGGTGGAGAGGATAGAGAAAGAAAGAGACGGAGACACTTGGGGGATGTGAGTGGTTTGACTCATCAGTCTGTGCTGCACATCAAAGTGATGTGGAGACAAAGTGATGACACAAACATCTTTGGTCTCTGTGAACTTGGTGTCCACCTGGACTGAATGGAGGTAATGGGTGTGAAGGGATGCATTGAGACATTTACCTTGAACTGAACGCCACTGCGCCTCAGCGGGGAATCTCTACTTTCCATATAATACAGCCGTGCGGATACTAGTGTCAACTTTAGTGAAACACAGCAGTAAGATGCTATACCAATCCTTGGTGGGCGCAAGGTGCATGTTGTGTTATTGTGGTCTTTTAAGATATTCAAGGAAAAGATGGAGGAACGTTAAAAAGGTATACTATAGTTGAAAGATAAGAAGCTAACATAATTCAAAGGTGAGAAGAAAAATGCTGTAACCAATAGTGTAGGATTTATAACAACTGTGGGGACACTCCCTGCGAAGAAACAAATCCACCCCGAGGTTTCTAGTTCCACTTGAACAGCCTCAGCAGCGCACTCTTCCGCCTGTGAGCGCAACAGTAAAACACTCAGGCCATTTTCTCTGCAGGACACGGCCCTGTATAATTGGCGCTGGTAAATATCACCTGAATAATTTAACAGTGGATAATAGTCTCAAACAATGGATAGGGGGGGTTGCAGAGGTGAAACCGCAGTGCAGACACCCTGCCTCACCGCACATACTACCTCCATCACCACCAAGCGAGCATCTTTTCCTCTGCCCGGCCAAAACGCTGACCACCCCATGGCTCAGCTGGGCCCGGCCGGCCGCCTGCTAAGGCAGATGTCCCCACTTCATCATTAAGTATCTCTCTTAAAAAGCCGGCCATTCATTATGAGCCCGGCCCGCTGAGTGCTTATTCACTTCCTGTGTACCACAGGTGCATGGACGGGGTGTCCTCTTTTTATACAGAGAAGCGAACATACCACCGGACATTCAAGGAGCGCCAAATAACCTGCTTTTGTCTGAAGAATAATCATCAGGCGAAGCCTCGGGCCAGCTGAGGATCTTGTGTTCATTCTCTGTGAATTGTTTCTGCTATTTCAGGCACAGCATTACTGCTTTAATATCAAGGTATCGTTCATGTTCCAACGCTTATGAGTTATCAACTCCTAACATCAGACGATTGACAGCAAAAAAAATACATCCCAGTCCAACTGTGTCTGTCCTATGCGAGGCCGGTGAAAAATCTTGGTCCCTCTTTGATTTGACATTGCAGGATCTAGCTACATTATGTGTCTACCGTATGTAATGTGTGGGCTTATTGAGTGTGCTCTGTGTGTGTGCGTGTGAGTGTGTGTGCGTGTGGTAATTATTGTGAACTAAATGCAGGCTGTGCAGGTGAAACTGGCTGTCTCTTCGATAATGAGCTGAGCAGATGGCCCCAGGTGGGCGGGAGCAGCTAGCTCACGGCGAGCCGGTCAGGTGGTCAGCACAACACAGACACCTGGGCCATCACAAACAACACGAGACAAGCGGTTGACACAAGCCAAAGACATCAAGCCTGTTTGTGTGTATGTGTGTGGAGATGTGTGTGGAGATGTGTGTCGCTGTATCTCTGCATGCATTTTCTGTATGTCAACATATCTGATTCGATGTGCACATCATCATATCTTGTATATGCGTTATTAGTGACGTGCTAAATCAAAGAGGGTAAAAAAAGATATATATTGAAGAAAAACAAGAGTATTTTTAAGAACAGTTAGTTGTTCATCTCCATTCAGTCATCTTGCTGGTGCAAATGAGCTAATTGGCAATTAAAAAAAATACCCACTGGCATGGTCAGAGTCAATGAGGTGTCCGTGTCAGAAAAACTTCCGCAGCTGGGGAAGCCACGCATTTTAGGAATAGAAGTATTGGAATTGAAAATGGAGGACAAGTAAAGCATGACGTGTCTTTAAAGAGGAAAAACAGTGAAGTGTTACAGAGTATTTTTGGTGTGTCTGATTTGGTTAGGTCCTTGGTATTTACAGTAGGCTGTGTCTTTGGAGTTGTGCGGCCTTGAAACGCGGTGTACCTATTGTTAGGTACAATTGACGGGATCAGTGTGTATATTTTCAGCAATTTTGTGAAAATAGTGGGAGCAAGTAATGAAGTGTTTATTGGGACATATCGCAGGAAAGACCAGTGTAGTCCTCTGGATGCCTCCTGCTCAGTCCCCTACACCCTGTATATGTGTGTGCATGTGTGTGTGTGTGTTGGTCTGCTCTGCCCTGGTCTGTTCCACATGTGTTTGACATTACTGTGACAAGGCTGCCCAGCCTCTCTGGGGAGATGGAGAATGTCAGAGACTAGAGCGGGGAAGCAAACTGCTTCCCAACATCTGATGGAATGAGAAACACACTCGCTGGATGGCTGGGCTGCTGACGCCACAGCGTGGGAGCAAAGCAGAGGGTGGAGGCCAAGCAAAACCCCAAATGTGTGTGTGAAATATCGCTCTGTCCCTCGTTTAGTAGTTCTCTTCCCTACATGTGCACACATCCACGCAGATTCCCAAGCAATACCGACGGTACACACACACACACACACACACACACACACACGCTCAGGGCTCCTCATAACACTGTTTTGCATCCACTGGAATTATCAGGAGTCTGTTCTTTTCCGTGCACAGGTGACATCGTCCAATTACTTTAACTGTGACATTTGAAGATGAAAGCACACCATTATGGTTATGAAATTATTTGTTCAATTGACTCTTCATTCGACTGGAATTGCCTCAACATACGCCGCTGACAAATTGCAGCCTCCATTATGCGTTACAAAAGGGAGGCACATTCCCAGTGCAATCATAAATAAAATTGCGAACAAATGTCACAACGTCAGAGGCTTATCACGTACACTACCGCTGAGTTTTAGACAGCCATAATTGAAAAAAGAAAAACAAGAACATCCTCGTCCTCCCCGCCTCGTCTTGTGTCTATTTCACCTCTCTTTCCTCACCCTCTACTTCCTCACTTGCCCGCTGACCTCTGACCGTTTTCTGACCCTCCTCTCCTTCGTGTCCTGTTCTCCCAGCCGCACCTTCGCACCTCCCACGGTTTTCTTTGACGTTCGGAAGTGTGTTCAGCTCCGAGTCAGCCACAGGAAACAGCTGGGCTAATCTACAGTAGCGCTGGGCTGTGTTTTAATGAAGCCACACAGACAGATGAACAGAGAAAATTGGAAGTTCAAACTGCCACGGCTACCTGATATAACAAATCCCTCCCTTTCCTTCTGTCCGACTTTGAGGCCTTTATCAAAGGCGGGCAGTAAAAAAGCACATAGGAACACACGCTAAAGTTGTTACGCCCCCCATAGTATAGTCCTCTCTGGACGACTGGGGAAGGAGCATTCAGGCACAGATTGGAAAGGAAGGCACGTCGCTCACATTCGCTCTTTCCCTGTCTGTCTCTCTCTCTCTCTTTACAGTAATTCTGAAAGCAAAAAAAAAAGCTGCTATCTCCTGGAAACAGATCCTGTGTGGCACACAGATGGTTCCGTCTCCCTTCAAATGGGAGGCTGAGCCGACGAGTGTGGTCGTGGTACCAGTTGTACAGACCTTAATCTTGGCTCCAGCCTTCCTTCCTCTGCCTCTCTGCCTCTCTGCCGCTTTCTACACAGACAGACACATCCGCACATGAACGTGCACACACACAGACACACACACACACACACACACACACAAACAAACGACTCCTACAGTTAATTCCATGGCCTGTGTAAAATACTAATTTTACAAGGAGAGTGACATTTTAGCTTATCTGAGTTATTTGAAATGCAGAGAGTGGAGCGTTAAACACTTTCTTGATGGGCTCATGGTCACTTTGACAAGCGAGTCATTGCCTGGTTGTAAAGTCACCGTGTAGCCTCAGTCGGGTGTAGGGGCTGTGTTTGATGGTTTCCACTCAGTCTTTTAAGTGCTACCTCAGAGGGAGAGGGGGAGAGCGAGAGATCATCCCATAAATAATATGCCTCATCAAGGAGAGGTTATTAGATATCAGGCTTTCAGATAAACTGGAGTGTTGAGATAATGTTGGAGGCGTACCGTAAATACGCTGATCCCCTGATCACTTTGACTATCTCCAAATAAGAAGAACTGCGTAGGTAACAGCATAGCTTTCGTGACACATCAAGCAAACCAAAGTTTAAACTTTCTTTTTGTTTTGAATTTAACAATTCCCATTATGAAGCTCATCGACACTCCATGTTGTCTATTGTAAATACAGGAGACTTTCCAATATGTACAGAGGGAATCTATGAAAAGAAAGATTAAGCAGGGGACACTTTGCAGCTTTTTAATGTAAATGAAGGGTTCACAAAGGTTCCTTTACGGCGTCGCTTCTTGTCGTCTCTGTGACTCTCTGACCGTGACATGACAGCGGGTTTTCTACATTTGCCAATTAGCTCACGTTATCAGTATGTTATTGGCACCGCCAGTCACTCACGCTCGCTCTGTTTTTGTGGCGGCGTCCCGTAGTCGGCTCGCGTCCCAGAGGAGTAGCTGGTATTTATTTCGGCAGCTTCCAGCATGAGCTGGCTGTAGGCTAAATGGAGAAACTGTCAAAGCTTCTCTCCAACCTGTCACATGAATACAGCAGCCCCCCCCCCCCCCCCCCCCCCCCTGTGGTTTGTCTGTGCACATGTCAATGAATGTGTGTGTATGTGTGGGACCTATGGGCTCGTGTAGTATAATGCAGAACGCCCTAACCGTGTCTGGCTAATGTCAGAAGCTATTGTTGCTGTGCCTGCGGGCCAAATGAAGAGGTATGAGAGCGCTGGCAGGCTGCGGAGCTGTTAAGGCTACTCACGCTGTTTTGTCAGCACTGACAGCTCCACAGTGACAGAGCAGACATTTAACACTGAATGAAATGAAAAACATGACAGCAAGTGGGAGAATGACTAATCTGCTGTTTGTTTTCCTATCTTAGCTGTAAGTGACAACTCAGTGTCAGGTTCTTCGCGCTGCACAAAGGACAAAAACATAGAGATATAGGGGGACGAATTGACACACACATTCACACGTTCTGCTCAACACGCAGACACAGGCGAAGATTCGGGATTCATGACAGGGATGATGCTGTCGCTTTGGTGTGTGTGCGTTTGTGTGTGTGTGTGTGTGTGTGTGTTGCCAGGGTCAAATCTAAGTCTTTTGTGCTCCATAAATCAGCAGGCAGCAGCGGTGACGTAAGAACAAACAGAGCTGCGCTCGGCTGCAGCTGGCTGGCAAGAGGACGAAACAGGAGAGAGAAACACAGAGAGGGAAAGAGAGAGCAGGACAGCAGCTGTCAGGCCTCCATCGCACACCTGTCACCCAGGAAGTGAGTGCCGGCCACTGTTTCCTGGATACACCTCCTCAAACACTGCTCCTGGAGGAAATGAAGGGAGGACATCTGCTCTGAGGGAGAGACACGCGGGCAGCCAAAGTGATACGCTGCAGGATCAATAGACGGAGACGTTTGCTAAATGCCAAATAACGGACGCATAGAACCAGCGCGGCGTTTCTTATCGCCCGGTCGCCTTTTTCTCACGTCGTGGTCTGCACGTGGGCTGTGCATCCAGACTGCGCTGCGCAGTTGAGAGGATGTTTGTGTTATCGCAGCGCTCTGTGACGGACAGGTCACTCTGTGGAGACTTTGGCCCAACTCTCCCACAAATACAATAAGCCCACATCAACTGAAAGCAACAGTGGGACATTCCCACGCTTGTTCCTCTCACCGACTCCTCCGACTCCCCCCCCCCCCCCCCCCCGTGACCCCCCCCCCCCCCTCCTCCTGTGACCAATATCAACTAATCCAGATGTATTGTAGCTGCTCACAGATGTGCACATAACTCTCTTTGCATGGGCTGGCTCCTTTCACTTATGTTCCTCTATGACTCCGCTTTCCCCAGCCTCGCTTATTAATCAGTGCGCAGTCTGTGGCTCGCTGATCAGAACAGGAAGTGATGCGGTGCTGCTGATGAATCACGAGGACCTTTTGTCTCCTGTTGTGCTTCTCCTCCCAGCCTCCGGAGTCACTCTGTTGTGGCTGCTGTTGTTAGAAAAACCTCCTCTTTGTTTGTCAGGTTTGTCAGGCTGGGTCCTCAGGAGGCCGCCTTGCCCTATTCCCAGGCTGCCCTTCATGCTGCCTGTATGCAATTATCAGAGTAATTAAATGCCTGATGAGCTAATTGGTGCTGGGTGAGGCTGCAGGTGTTTGGATCGGGGAGCTTATTTATGTGAGTGCACTGTGAACGTCCTTCACCATGCACTGTGTAGTGGGACTTATCATGATTGTGTTTTTTTTTCCTGGCCTTTTTTCTATCCTGGTTTTACTAACTGTGGGTCAGTGGGTATTGATGAAATCAGTCCATGCTATACAAATGACCGGCACATGGAACTGCACATGACTCAATGTGACTTCTTGATGAGATTTACTACTGCTACCAGACCCAAAACCAGATATTTTCGCAGAATCTGTCATGGCTTAGTCAGCGCACAGAAAAAAATCGTCCGGGTTTGGTTATTTTCAACTGTAATTCATTTAGAGAATCATCTTTCTCTCTTGTTTTTTTTTTAACATCAGCCATGCATGCCATGTGTTGTAGGCATTTGGCATGCCAATTGGGAAGAGGGAGTTTGGCCAGTGCTTTGCATTACCTGTCTTGTAAGCTCAGGTCATAAAGACATGTGTGAAGTCTTGGGATTGGGCAGAGGAATATAATTTGTGATAGAGCCCACTATCAGAGCTTATCCAAAAGAGGAAAGCCGGAAGAAAGCCTGATCTGATGTTGGATCATGGCAGCCCAAGCCTGAGCTCTCAGATGGCGAAATTAGGCACACAGCTGACAGGGTGAGGAAAAGAAATATGTAGATGAGTGGGAACAAAGTAGAGTTATCGTGCAGAGCAGAAGCTAACCCTTCTCTCTGCTCGTGTTTGTGTGCCTCTCCGTCTCTCTGGCCCAGCAGATGCACAGTCACTTCCTCATATGTGTGTCTCTTTCTTGCACCCCCCCCCCCCCCCCCAAGCTCACACACACCCTCTCTCTGTGGCAGCTGTGCTGGTGATATGTGTGTCTCTTTCTTGCCCCCCCCCCCCCCCACCCAAGCTCACACACACCCTCTCTCTGTGGCAGCTGTGCTGGTGATGTGTGCCCATGGTGCAAGCTGGCTGTGGGGTCCCAGGTGGCCCACATGACAGTTATTGATGTTCAGGTGTTCAACTCCTCTCACACAGAGACCCTGGAGCCACACACACACACACACACACACACACACGGATGCACTCAGCTGTCATTTACATGCATACACAGAAAACATGCACATAGTCATGTGGCTACTTGCACAATTATACATACAAACTGCGTATTCTATTGAGTCTGAGCGGAAATGTAAACGGCCCAGTAACAACAGTGTGCCTACAGCTGCGGGGCTGTTTGGCGAGCAACAATAACTCCAGTTTGAGATGAAAACAACAAGCTTTGTGCAGTCCACTTAGGTACGTGATTCCTGTTGGCCTCTGTTTGTGGCCGTTTTCTGTGTGTGCATGTGTGGTGGGAGAGCCAATGCTGGTGCCAGTGCCCAGTGCAGTCCTAACACACTCCAGATGTCTCTGACTAGCCAGGGAGTTGTTCTTGGCACAGCCTGCCTCGGCTGAATGTCACAAATACTTTCCTTTATTTAGGAATGGCTCTGGGTTGGTGGCTGGCCGGAGAGAACGAAGGAGCAGAGGGTGGATGTAAGAGGAGGGTGGGGGGGGGCGGGTAATCAGAGGGAGGAAAGGTGGATGAAAAGGCCAGAGTGACTGATTAGCAATGTAGAAGGACAGGGGAGAAGGAGTAAGATCATAGCGCTAAGAGATGATAGATTTAAGAACAGAAGATGGAGAGGGAGGAGAGAAAGAGGAGGGAGCACGAGGGAGCCAGGCAGAAACGGCTCCAGTCTAGCATCTGGATTTTATTAGCAGCCGTTGGGAAAATCTGAAAAGGAAGTTTTTTCTCTGTGAGCACGTCGGCAGCAGTGATATGCTGCACATAACCACTTCACTGCCGACGAGAGGAGCCAGACCCTCCCAAAGGAGAACAGATGGTCGCTAGGACTTCAATACAATTACATCAATAACAGCTTTCACAGATATAAGCACTGTATGACAGGATCCCTGCAGCTGAGAGAGACAGAAATACAACTCCTTTGCCCTCAGCACCTCTGGCCCTGGATAAATTGTCTAATCCATCCTGACTCCCTGCTTGTCCTCAAGTTATCCTCGCCTTTCTTCCCAGTTTGGCCATTTAAACTGAAAAGAAAAAGAAAGTGAAACGCTTCACTCGACGAAAATCGGACTTATCAAAGATTTGCTCATGGTAATCTGATCAAAGACCTCATGGCTCTGGTGAGAAGAGCCTCCCCCATACGCTTGTGTTTTGCTCAATATGTTTGTTCAGCCGGCGCAGCATGTGTACCGTCACTGGGATTCTCTTGTAACGGGGGACGAGGGGAAAAATGTGTGTCTACAGTGTATACATTTTGCAAACCTTTCAGACCATGTGTGCATGCATCTGTGTGTATTTTTGTGTCTGAGCGCGAGTGTGCATGCACTGTACAGGCCCGTCTCCCACCCTGTCATTAGTGAGGGCTTTAAAGCCTCTGAGCTCTAAATCAGTTTAAGATGAAGTGGAGTCTGGGATCTGTCTGCAGAAGCAGCCCGTGTGTTGACACACAAAGACGCACGCACACACGCACACACCCACACCCACACAGACGTTACCATATTGCCTGAGACACGGTTTTGCGCTCAAAACAAGGTATTGGTCCAAACGTAGAACGAGGCCAAAAAACAAATTGTTTTGTACGTTGCTCTTGTGGACAAAAAAGGTGGCATGTTGGTTTCAGTCTTTTTTGTTTGAATGGGATTGGAGCTCATAGTACGAGTGGAGGGCGCTATACACGCCGTATTCCTAAGTCTTGGGTCCAAGGCACAGGGCTCCAATCCCCATGTTTTGATATGAAGGCCTGGTGGGGGGCTGGGGGCCAGAGGCTGAGGCTGTGTTTGTGTGGACTCCTCAGCGGCCTGATAGGGAACAGATGTGGGAAGGCAGGAGGCTGGGCAGCCCGCCAGAGCAGCTGGGAGAAATTAAAAACAACAGCATTCCTGGAGACTGGGGGAATTACAGCGAGAGGGAGGGAGGGATGTAAGGACTCAGAGACAGAGGGAGAGTTTTAGGTCTATGTGGTCACTGAGAAGAGCCTCTGTGGAGTGCGTAAGATTGAACGGACAGAGGAGGGGGGGGGGATTTAAGAGGACTGTTCTTCAGTGGTTAGCTAAAGCTAATAAGTTGCAGCTGTATTTCCAGGGGAAGCACAAACACACACTCACAGATGCACACACAGATACGCGTCGACATATGGCAATGTGATACGAGACCAACACGCACTACCGGCAACCGACGTGCCTTCTAATGGCTTGACAGTACGTGGAGCCATTCATTTGTACATGCCTGTTGGTTTTGAGGGGGCTTTAATGAAGGCATATATCTTTAAATCTATAATGAGACCCCAAATAGTTTTTTAGAGAGTTACGCAAACCACTGAGTGTGTGCTGTTGTACAGTGGAGATTCTGTGGTCTGTGTGTGTGCGTGTGTCTCACAGTGAAGTGTTTTTCATTTTATTTCATCATCACACAAGGGGCGAGTATAAGACAGAAAGCTTGTTCTAGAAGTCAGGCTGCAGACTGTTTCTTTGGTGAGCAATATTTTCGCTGCCGTTACGTGAAAAGTGCAGACATACTGTTTGGGACTCAGAGACAGACTGTGGCAGAGAGGTAGGCAATGATTGTATCACATTGTTCTATTTTCGGCATTAATATTGCTCACTATATAGCGTTTGGGACAGAGATCAACATTTCTGTATCCTGAGCCCATCTATTCTCAGCTGTATTGATCGTAAAGTGGCTCCTCTCAGAACCTCAGATAAAAAGCTGTAGGGAGAAATAGAGCAGCATGCAAACAGGAGAATGGTCCAGACCTGAGCCTTAACCCCGGGTCTGCTTTAACACCTTATACCAATCTCTCGCGTGATACCTCTTAGTGGCACGTGTGTGTTGTCCTTCAGCACAAAACACAATGGGAGGACAGATGGCCACAGATGGGGTTGCAGACCTAGCAGACTTCCTAATGTATTAAAAGCGAAAATCCAGAGCGCGGTGCGTATGTGTGTGCCCTGTGCCTGTAGCTGGTCAGATTAAACAGCTGTCTATAATCCCGCAGTGGGAGCAGGCAGGCCGGCAGACAGACTGGGAGGACCCTCTCTCGTCTCCCCTCCTCTGTTCTCCATCTCGTAGTAATAAAAAATAGCTGTGTTTTGTGAGAGAAAGTCACAGAAGCGTTTTTATTTCATGTCAACCCCCTGATATATTTGTTTTTATATCACATATGGGTGCGGCTCTTGGGTCATCTGTAAAGATGTTTGCGCAGACTTGTGAAGTGGACTGCATCTACATTTGAACAATAAATGATACAGTTTGTTAGTCATGCGCGCTATACACAGCGGCACAGTAAAGTTTGGTCGAAGAGGATTTTTACCGAAACATATGGCTGGCTCGCTACAGGAAGCAGCCCACCAACTCAGTGGCACGGAGAGCTCGGTTCTATAGAAGAGATTGGCCTCATCTATTTATACCAGCCAACCCTGTCTGCCTCTATCTACAACCTTGTGTGTTTATGTTCAGAGCGTCTGGCGTGGGGAAAACAGCAGAGTGCCCCTCGTGTTCTGAGGATCACTGTGTCAATGGCCCTCGCACAGCACACTCCAGAGTGGTACTCTTTAAATACAGACACCAGCTGTTAAGTGTTTCTACACAAGCGCCTAGAAATAGGGTGAATAGACTGGGGAGGAAAACACTGGATTTATAGTCGGCTCATGGGAGAGGTGAAATGAAAAACACATTATGTGACTGTGATTTAATATGTACGTTGGTGGCTATGATATATTAACGCTGCAGCTGGAAAAGGGTTTTCAAAAACCGAGGTAGAGCTGTGTGTCAGCTAGAGCAGGAACTCAAAGGGGGTGTCGGTAGTTTTTTCTCCTCTCTTTCTTTCTTTACATTGCAACAGTGTCCCTGGCTACTATAATGGAATCTCATAGCAGGGCCTATGTGTGTGTGCGTAGGAGGCTGGAGAATTAGGCTTTTGAAAATGTTTGAACACTTGTACGTTTAAGGAAAAAAATCCCCCTTTTTTCCGTGATATGAGAGACTGCTTAAAGAGATAAGAAGAAAACAGAAAGGATGGAAAGGATGCTTTCAATGCAATTAGAAAGCCGTGGCCTTTACTCACCGTATGGTATTCTACATATATTTATCGAGGTGTGGTGCCTTTGACAGTTAGGCACAGATTTCCGCACTGCTACACAAACTGTGATGTATATTGATATTTACACATATACACTTATCACTTACGCATATGCGCATGCATAAAAGCTATCGTTACACTAGCTGCTAAAGCCATTACGCCTCTCAGCTCAGGTTGACATTGCAGAAGGATTGCGGTTCCCGCAGCTGTGCTGGCGCTCATAGACAGGGACACAATCGACACCCCGCAGACACACCACCAAATAATGCCTTTCGATACTGAAATACTGTCAATAATTTGTGTTCACGAGTGCAGTTTTGTGGGCGAGGCACGCCGTGTATAGAGCACGTGCGTCCCTCGGCCACAGAGTGGAAGGCAGCGGTCCTGACACATGCTCCTGGCTCTGGCACAGTCGCCCTGTGTCGGGTTTTCTTCTCACGTCCCTCGCCGTACCATCCATCCCCTTCGCGATGCGGAGCCTGGCCTTGCCTTGTTTGGTGCTGGCAGGGTGTCTGGCAGAGGACAGGGGGAGACTCTGGTAGCAGGACGGAGCTGTGCTGAAAGCCGGTCTGCAGTGATGGACAGCAGCAGATCCAGCTGCACTTGTCACTGGCTGTCAAGCCGGCTGTCTGAACTCGGGGACGAGAGGGGACAGGCGGGTGTGTGTGTGCGCGCCCGCGCGTGATTGCGCGGGTGTGTGTGTGTCTGGGTGTTGGAAGTTATAGTGAAGGGGCACTGATTGGGATGTCAGAGATTCATGGAGTGTGTATGTGTGAAGTAGAGAGAAAGAGAGAGAGAGAGAGAGGGGAGAGAAGGGGGGTCAGCAGCAGCTGAGCGAGTGAGCAGGTGTTACTGTATGTCTCCCAGGCCCATGAATTTCCACAATGCAATACAAGTTTGGATTCATTTCCACTCTTTGCATTGATTTGTTTCGGTTCTTTTAATGGGGCTTTTGGTTTGAGGAAACAATCGATGATGGTTACCAGGTGGAAATGTCAGGGTTCTCCACCTAAACCAGCTGTTTATTGTTTGTTTTTCGTGTTCTTGACGGCGGTCTCCCCTCTTTTCCTCCCTCCATATCCCAGGTAGCAGAGTGCAGAAGGCTGGAACAATGCCAGATTCACCTGCGGATGTGAAAACCCAGCCCAGGTCCACCCCACCCACCATGCCTCCACCACCCCCGGCTGTCAGCCAAGCAACCAATCGCAGCGCTTCGTTCACCCCCACCACCAGTAAATCAAGTAAGGCTCCTCGAGTTTTTTTTTACTTTTTCCTTTTAAATGAACAACACCTTACGTAACATTTACATACCTGTCCATTTACCATCTGTGTCAGTATCCCCATTTTGTTTTCTCTTGGGTCATTTTGCTCACATGGTTGTGAGATATGTTTCCTTTGGTTTGCAGCGTTTTTTTTGTGTTGATAACTCGTATCAACAGGCAATAAATCAGTCAAAACTGCTCTAAATCTTGTCTTAAAATCCAGTTTAAGAATTACTTGTGTGTAGTGAAGCCATGCCACATATTGGAATACCTGTTTCACCCATCAAATGAACACACATTTGAAACACATCAGAGGCCACATGCAGTGGACTACAGATTTGTGTCCCGCATGTGGCATTAATGCTTTATGTGAATAGAAATTCCATATATGTGTTTCTTCCCTGTTGTCGGTGAACAAGAGTGCCCAAGTCACTTGTGTGTCAGGTGTGTGTTCCTGTAGGCAACCATTCTACCGTGTGTGTGTGTGTGTGTGTGTACATGTGTGTGTATTCTGAATGCCCTTGCTGGTTGTACAAGGGTCTTTGGGTGTGTGTGTCTATGTTGTGTACCAGCTGGTCAGGCAGCAGTACAGGGGACATCAGCCCGGGTGGTGCTGCGGTGTGTAGACTACTTTCTTCCCTATATAGCAATGACAGGCCGTGTTGTTTCACCTGTTGTGGCGAGCGGTCAGCAGTGGAGCTCTCTCCTTCCACCTCTTCCTAAAGCAGGAACACAGGCGATGCCTCTTGGGATCACATGGGTTAGTCCATATGAAGTGAGGCCCCTCGACCCACAGATTAGAGCAACAAGCGTGGCTGGAAAGATCAGCGGCAGACTATTGATTTCTGAGGAACTAAATTGTACATGTTTTGTTGCAGTGATTTGTTGAGTTCAAGATAGCGTTTAAAGTGTGGGTGGCTCACTGTTAAAAGTTTGGAAATGCTTTTTTTTTAAGATAAAACTGCTGCTAAAAAGATATGTGTGCAAATGTGTATTTAAACATATAAAATACAATTACGCAAGGCTACACAGATTTAAAAATACTCATTTTTTTACTCATAAATTACATGTTAGCTCGGCAATGTTTTCATACACTATTATGTCATCTGGCTGCGATATAAAAATATCAAAACAGGGTAAAGGTCAAACGTGTGAGAGTGAGTGCTCCTGTGTATTTATGAGTTTGTTTGTCTCTGAATTAAGAAGGATATGTGAGTGATTATATATGTGTATGAGTGCTGTGTCTATTCTGAACCTTAAAGCTGCAAATCTACTTTCAGCTGGTGGACAGGTGCGGGTCCAAATTTGGCTACACACCTGCTACTGGAATAAAAGTAACATTGGGCCACAGGACTATTTTTGGCACCTGTTGAACAAGTTCCTCTTATAGTTGTGTCCTACTGAGTGAGTGAGGGGGAGGAGGGTGAGGAGCACCCATGGAGGTGTGGAAAGGGTCAAATGTACCACTGCACCACTTGTATGACAGCTGAAGTTACTGCAAACACACACACACACACACACACAAAGTGCACCACAGAAGTCACTTTCTGCATCATATACTATTGAGACGGTTGACAAACTTGAGTCCTTGCGCTTGACTGAGGTTTAATCTGAGGCGCACACACTCCTCTATCTGCAGCGATTTGCCCGAGGCCCCCAGGGCCCCTCCACACTGACCACTGATTCATGTTGTGTCTTCCTTCTGTCTGTTTGCCCGCAGTGCTGAACGGGAGCAGCCACTCTCCCACGTCACTGAACGGTGCTCCGTCCACTCCCAACGGCTTCAGTAACGGGCCGGCCATGTCCTCAACGGCCTCGCTGTCCAACCAGCAGCTCCCACCAGCGTGTGGGGCCCGGCAGCTCTGCAAGCTGAAGCGCTTCCTCACCACCCTGCAGCAGTTTGGCAATGACATTTCGCCCGAGATTGGAGAGAGAGTGCGCAGCCTCGTGCTGGGGCTGGTGGTAAGTTCTGTTGATGTTCACGTGGGATTCGTTTGATGGATCAAGCATTCGTTCTCTCTTTTTGTCCATGGTGTCTCACCCTCCCTGTTGTCTTATACAGAACTCCACCCTCACCATTGAGGAGTTTCACTCCAAACTCCACGAGGCCACCAATTTTCCCCTGAGGCCATTCGTCATCCCCTTCCTGAAGGTAAACGTCTATGTAGAGGTTTTATGTTCGGTCAATCCATCTTGCTTTCGCTTGACACGCACATAGTTTGCCACCCCTACGCATAGGAATTGAAGACTTTGTGTTTTTTTGTGTATGCATCTGTATGTAGTCTATTCTTGCAAAACAAAACAAAAAATCTGTATCTGAGAGACCTGACCAGGTCTGAGAGAGCTATTTGACAGCACTGTGACACACACATACAGACACACACAAACAAATCCATTCAATATGTAAACCAGCAAACACTGCAGAGAGAGAGAGACACACACATGGCAGAGAAATGTGTCGGGTGACCTCATCCTGTCTCTTCATCTACCACTTTTTTTTTCTTGGACTAATCAAGCATCATTTTGTTCTTGTTCTGATGATCTATTGTCCTACTGTGAGTTTCTAGCTCATCGCCTCTATATTTGTGCACAATAGATCTATTAACCTCACGTAGATTCTTCCATACCAACATACCAATGCTACGACTACTGCATTACTAATCCAGAGATGTCTGTCTTCCCTCCTTTTTGTTTGGTTTTACCACTGAAGGCAAACCTGCCTCTGCTACAGAGAGAGTTGCTCCACTGTGCCAGGTTAGCAAAGCAGACTCCAGCTCAGTATCTGGCCCAACATGAGCAGCTCCTCTTGGACGCCAATGCCAGCTCACCCCTCGACTCCTCGGAGATCATGCTGGAGATGAATGAACATGGCAAGAGAAGGACCCCCGACAGGTAGTGTCTCTCAATTAAACACCAGAACACACACACACACACACACACACACACACACACACTCAGACTTCAGAGTTGCACATAGATTGGCAGACTCTCACACAGGCAGTGTTGTAAATGAATTATTTCAGGGAATTTCAGAATGCGACTAGGGGAGGCTATAAATCCTCCGTGCAGGAAGCGCAAGTCTGGACGGCCCTGATGCCAGGCAGCCTCTGCCAGCTGTCTGGAAGGGAGGGGGGTGAGATAAATGTAGAGAAGGAAAATAAAAGAAAGAGGTAGAGTGCTAGGGAAGAAAAGGAGTGACATACATTAGATGTCCTCATCGCAGCCCAAAGACGGACAAAAAGGACCAACAGTGGGCTGTGGTTCACTCCTGTCCCGCATGTATCCCCACTGCTCTCTGTGGCCTAGAAGATGACACAAGACAAAAACACGGCATTTTTCCTTTCTTCCTTTTTCCTCCTTTTCCTCTTGTTGATATTGTCGATGTTTTGCTGATCAGTTCACCGCACCTTTTTGCTCTTCCACTTGCTCTCTCCAACCGCCCGACCTGCAGCCTCCGAGCAGCTGCCCATATGTCAGGGATGTGTCCAGATGGTGATGTGCTGACCCTAACACTCTATGAGCGGGGGGAAGGGGCGGGGGGGGGGGGGGGGGGGGGGGGGGGGGGGGGGGGGGGTTTGGATGGAACTAAGGGCTGAATAGAGAGTAGAATATGCAATCCCACTGTAATCCACACACCTCCGCCTCCCGACCTCTGGTTTACACACAAGCGGGGCTGGGTGGGGGTGGGTGGGCGTTGGGTGGGTGTAGCTACGTCCTGCCAGCTGTTCCTGCGATTTGTCAGATATAGGCAGGGATGTGTGTTAGTGTGGCTGACGTGCACAAATATACACATGGATAACCGAGAAGTAGTGTGCACGCATGCACATACACACAAACACACACATAGCAACACACACACCCACACACACATTAACACATGGGCCAGCATTACATTTATTCGCCTTTGATCCCCAGGATGATAAAGAGTGATTTCCATCCCAATGCTTGGCTATTGCCATCCAGCTAAACAGATTAATATCAACACTCCCATTTAAACTGTCCAGATGTCTCACAAACACAGCGTCTCTCTCTCTCTCCCTCTCTCTCTCTCTCTGTCTCTCAAACACACACAAACACACAAATATGTGTCACTAAACATCTGCCAAGCACACAGCATTCAGCCCACTTTTGCTCTTAAAGCCTGAGAGCACGGTGGGAGGGAGAGGGAGAAATACGGAGGGAACCTCAGATTAGGAGCCTGAGACGCCGGGTGTACAGTCGGACTTGGCTTTGTTTGATACATATGGTGCACAGCTGTGTGAGGGCTTTGGAGGGGCAGTGCCTTACTGTAACCGAACAACAAGCGGCTCTCAGCAGGTCTGCAAAGACACGTGTGTGAGTGTGTGTTTGTACCCACCATGTAGGAGATGATGAACTTAAAAAAAACCAAAGTGGGTGATCCTTTCTTACGGCCTCCTCTGACTTGACGAATCCCCAGCACTAACAATTTCATTTGACTCAGAGCGGAGTTATAGCATACTTCCATCCCTTCATCACATTGCAGTGTCACAGTGAAAGACGCTCAACTCACTAAATTTGTACAATTTAATCACAGTGGATAATTTCTGCTGATCCCAAGTGGTCTACAGTATTCCAAATATGCACTGTACACCAGTAATAAAGGTCAAATTTGCTTATAAAACACATAGATTAACATAATGCTTGTATGCCTTTGGCTCTTGATCTGATGTTAAGGGCATTACAGTCCCCACTGGGGCATGATTCCCTGAACTATGAAGTAATACACTAGAAATGCATATTCAGCCTGGCAAAGTCATCCAGTTTTCACATTAGTCACTGTGGTCTGGCAAAGCTATGGATAAACTAACTGGAGAAGATGAAGTATGTTGTACAGGATTCGATGTTCTTCTTTAAGACATTAACATGGTGTTAAAAACCTTTTTCGGAAGATAAAACGGATGTGATTCATGTGGCATACAGTTTCAGATTGGTTTTGTAAACGGGGGTAGGCACTTTAGCTTCAAAAAAAGAAGCAGGCAAATCGATATTTGGGTGGACATTTGAGGAGGAATAGTTAATGTGGTCATGGAAACAAAGCTTGTGAGATGAAGTCTCTCTGTGCAAGGTCATGCCAACAAAAACACAGAACTGTACAACAAAGACCTATTATGTTAACACGGGGGGTTGGTGCTTGTTTTGCATGTGTACCGTTTACAGTGTGGATTTTGTCAAATTGGCATCTCAATTTGAGAATCAATCCATAAAGATTATTGTTGACTCCTACAGAATAGGGACCCCATACAATTAGATCACGGCAAACCATGGCCCTACTCAATACAAACTCTGATCTTGGTGTGATATTACTTTGAAGCGGCTGAGTATTGTAACATTCAGTCATCCACCCTCCTGTCCTCCTCCACAGGACCAAAGACAGCTCGGAGAGAGATGGCCTGCACCCAGAGCACCTAGCTAAGAGGCCCTGCACCATCAGCCCAAGCCAACGCTTCAGCCCCAGCACCGGTCTTCCTGCTCACCCACCCCCTAATGGCCTCCCCACACACCCTCCCAATGGCCTGCCCCACCCACCAAACCCTCAAGTGGGACCCCAGCACTATCGCTTAGAAGACATGGCCCTGGCGCACCAATACAGAGACGCTTACAGACACAACGAACACCGAGACACTCGAGACAGGCATCGGCCGACAGGTAACCTACCAAACGTTCACGCGGTTAGATAAGTCTAAAGATCCACCGTCACACTGTTAGGCTTGTGTATATGTCAGTGGGGTGTATTTGATGAACAAAGGCCAGTTGTCGGTCCACTGTGATAATCCATGTGGCAGTGCGTCTATATAAAGCCCACAGCCGTACATGCCTACGTGCTACAACTGTGGCAACCATATATGCCTTCCTGCTGCTTTCCCAAAAGGAAAGAGATGAATTGTCAGTCAAATGCTCTCACTGATTAGACATGAGGCTATTGAACTGGCACCTGAGAGCCTGCCACCAGTTATGTTAACAGCCAGTTTTACATAATAAACACCATATGATACGTTAAATGATGCATGGGTTTAAAATCTCTTCACATAAAGCATACATTTGTTTTAATCATACTTTATTTAAAAAGGAGAGATCATTTAATGTATATATTATACATGCATGTGTTTTATATATAAATGCATGCGACAACAAGCAACAAATCTAGAAAAATATTCTCTACACGAAAATGTCAGCATTCAAGAAAGCCCATTTTTTCATGGACAGTTAAGTGCTGTGGACTGCTATAGTGTATTGCTCGGTCACAATACATTATAATTTGAGTGTTAAGCGTTATGCGAGTCTAACAGAGGTCTGTCTTGTGGGTTTGTGTTGCAGCAGTGCACGGAGCTCGCCAAGAGGAGGTGATCGACCACCGTCTCACAGACAGAGAGTGGGCAGAGGAATGGAAGCACCTTGATAACGTACGTGTCAAAATGGTAGCCATTTGTAATGTCAAGTTGTAATGTTTTATATGAATAGTAACACTAAGCAGGAAAATAAGCAACCGGTCTGTGGTTGAATATGATTAGTTTTAATACTTAAGATTATGTGCAGAAAACAGGGACGGGAATTGATGAAAATCCTCTGTTTCATCGGAGTCAGCAGTTGAGGGAAAGTTGACCTCATGTGGTCCATGCCAGTGCAATGCACCAACAAAAGACCGACGCCTATCTGGCTTTCTTGCCCTGAGCTGCGTGGAGACAAAACCCTATACTAGACTAGTATACTAGACTATGGACACACGCACAAACACACGTGCACAAAAAACGAGGCCCCAGATGGAGCTCAGAAACCCAGCGGAGGGCAGCTCCAGCTGGGGAGAGCAGCTGAGACGAGAGCTGCAGTCATGGAGAGAACCGGCCAAGCCTGGACCCCTGCCAAATTAGAAACACTTCACTGAAATAAATATAGCTAACTCAGAGGGGAGGGAGGGGGGGAACAGAGGACTATTGGCTGAGACTGAGAGAGGCGAAGATAAATGAGAATTATGATATGGATTGAATGTCGACCATGCTAAATGCGTTTAGCAGACTGGGCCAGGTCTGGGAAAGGCAATGTTGGGAGGAAAAAAAAAAAGGCGATTGTTTACAAGCGTGGGGCAAGGAAAAGAAAGCTGCCGAGGTTGGCAGGGAACGGAGCAGAAGGGTGGAAGGAATTGGCGGAACTATTTCATAAGCAGTCCAGCCGTTAATTTATCCGGGCTGGGATTCTCCTCTTAATACGTTGAAAATCACAGCAAACGCGCAATTTCGTCAGCATATTGACACAGCCAGTGACACATGGTCACAAGCAAACACACACGTCTGCAAGGTGGTATGCGTTTTGGGACAGATTAAGATAGTGTGCAGATTGACACAGACGCTCAGTGGCTCCCACTGAAACTCTTTCCTTTTGAATTGGCTCTGTTTATCTCATTGTGGATTTTGCTTATTTCAAAAAATCGACAACCGAGGATATTTTATGCCGACAATATTTGTTTTTGCAATGCGGTTTTCATGTGATTTGATTAGACGTGTCTGGGGAGAGGGTTTTGATTTATATTTTCCTCTAAATGGAAGGACTGTCAAACTTCTCCTCCAGTTAATTCATCAATTTGACTAAGTGCTTCCCCTGACCCTCAATCCTGTGCCCCTGCAGCTCCTGAACTGCATCATGGACATGGTGGAGAAGACGCGGCGCTCTCTGACAGTCCTGCGCCGCTGCCAGGAGGCTGACCGAGAGGAGATGAATCACTGGATTCGGCGCTACAGTGACGTGGAGGAGATGAAAAAAGGTGGGAGCAACGGACAGCACTGCCTTCCTCCTCCTCTTCCTCCTCCTCCTACTCCTCACCACAACTCCTCCTCCAACACAGCTAGCAGCAGCGAGTCACTGCCCATAGGAACTCCCTCGGCTGCCGAAAGGCAGACAGGCAGACAGACAGGTAGACATATACACACAGGGTTTGTTTGGCATTGCGAAACACGAGAAAAGGTGGGGTTTATTTGAAATGCGGAAGATACCTAAATATATTCATGTAAAAAAAAAAAAGCCGGCTCGACTATCTTTTTTTTTTTACCCTCGCAATTTATCATTTTACATGCATTCATTACGTGCGAGACAATCCAAAGTTGTGTTCAGTATTTTGGATCTTTCAACAATTGATTAGAACGTCACATTGCCTGCATGCACATTCATCATAAGACTTACTTGCCGTACTCTCATTCCTGCACAGAGATGGTTGAAAAGCCTATTAAGCCTATTAATTGATGTTGACACATACATTTTTTTTAATTATTTATTAAAATAATCCTGGGAACTTTAAGGGCTGCAGTTGTGCATGTGTGGTTGAGCAGATCCGGCACGGCGTGTGTGTGTGTGTGTGTGTGTCTGTGTAATTGAGACTAAATGTGTGCCTGCGTGTGTGTTTCAGAGATCCATCGAGACTTCTTGCACAGGCCTCCCTCAGGTTACCTGCCAGAAGAAATTTGGAGGAAAGCCGGTGAGAGACACACATCCAATTTTCGTTCTATTGTCATCATGATGTCATGTCATCACACAGACAAGACACACACACGCAATCGCCATCCTTAGTTCTCGTGGCCCTCATCCCAGCTTCTGAAACCGCACAGGAAGGAACTTTTACAGCTGTAGGTCCTTCAGCCCAAAGAAATAGAGACACTGTGTCATCACTGCAAGATGCCACCCCCCATCAATCACCACTATGAAAGGCCACTGCAGTTAAAGCTGCAGTGAAAATGCAGTCACCTGGCCGGTGGCTTGCCGCAGCAGCGCAGCACAGGTCGGGGCTCAACTTGTCTCCATTGTCCTGAGAAACACACCCTCTCTGTCTTTCTTCATTGTGATTGTTTTTCTATCCTTACGCACCGTACCGAAATTCAAGGAAGTGCGTCAACTACAGATATTCAGACAAACAAACGTGGACCACGCTTATTATATTTGACTCAGCAGGTGGGAGTGTTGCACTGCACGGGCCTCCTTGGATGCATGTCAGGTAGAGCCCATCGCATGAGTCATCTGGCTCAGCCCTTGTTCCACCCCAGTCCCAGCACTATTATGTTGCAGTCATCCCCCAATGCCCTGCGGAGGAAAGATGCTGATGCTGTTGGCAAAACACTGTGCTGCATTTCCACCAGCAGAAAAAGCTCTTTTAATTGCAGTTGTTCTTCGTTCAGGTACTACAAGCGTCCCGCTCTCCCCAGCACTAAAGCACCTCCAAAGCAAGCAGGGTGAGTAACATGTCTCCCCACCAACATCTAACATGCAGTGTTTGTCTGTGTTTCTGCGTCACCTCCGTCTCCACGGCCAGGTAGTCTGCCTGATGCTTCTAATTAAGACCTGACACGTTTTCTGTGGTCGAGTTCAGGTTGAGAGACGGCAGTGCCTTTGAAAAAATACGATCTGAAGTGTGAAAAAAGCAGACAGAAATAACACGTTTCAGGGACTTGCCAAATCCCTGTGGAATTAAAATGTTAATATTGCTGCCCCCGTGTTTTCCATTAAGTGCTAATTGCCCCAGCATCTGCTCTGCAGTCTCCTTGATAAGAATTAATTAAATTTGCAAACTAATCTTAGTGGTGCATGCATTAGGCCAGATAATTGAGAAGCCCGGGATAATGCAGATATTGTTTGCAAGGCAGAGATGAAAGAGGGGGAGGAGGAGGGGGAGGGTAATCAGGAAAAGAGTCCAAATCAAATGAAGGATAAAGGTCCGCTGAGGGAAAGTATTGAAACCTGTGCCGAAATGTGTGACTGTGTGTCAACAGGATTCTGTCACACAGCGGAAACTTTTTAGCATAGGAGCGTAGGAATCAAGCAGTGACATGCACAAGCAGCCGAGCACTAACACACAGCAAAGAGTAAATAAGGCTCCCCCACTGCCTGTTTTTCCATTGGTGTTTTGGGCAGAGTAGTTTGAAATAACTGGAGTGGAGTGACAAGGAAAAGTGACAGTTATTTATGAGTTCTCTTTCAAACAGACTGACTGGAGGAAAAGGGTAGTGGAGAGAACAACATCAGTTTCACCTCCCACTTGGTTGACGGAACTCATCATCTAGGGCCAATTTTACGTGTGTTATTTGGATCTTGGTGTGTGTGTGCGCGTGTGTGTGTTTGTGTGTGGTGGGGCACATCAGGAGATGTCGCGCCGGTGGATGGGAGACGGAAAGGCTTTGTAGGGGAATTCATGTCTTGTGATCAAAACATTACCACATTAGCGTATGATTAATGAACAGTGTGTATATTTGTCAACCTATTTCTCAGGCCCATTTGTGTGTTCTGTGGAGCACCGTGCTCCGCAGTGAGGCCAGTAATGAAAGATGGCAAAATGTAATCACTCCATCCTCTGCGGGAAGTTTCTATTTTAGACTGCCATCTGGAAAGGAGTCCACACACCTGCCTGTTGCGAAAACACTGCCTCCTCACTCGTATACGTTGTGCTTGTGCACAAACGGCTCCATGATCAAATCCACCAAGGAGGGAGCCCAGCAGTGGGAAGGAGCATGCCTACAGCTGGAGAAATGATTCACTCATCACCGTAAACTCGGTCTAACAATTTCTCTTAAAGCGATTCTTACGAGAACATGCCGTGCGGACAGGGAATCCCAGGATGTTGGATGAGCAGCCAAGCTGGTGACAAAACTCTGGAGACATCTGTGGTTGTCGACAGCGAAAATGATTGTGGCCAAGCGTGCTTTGAATTAATAATTGAAGTCCGGCTGCTTCCCCTTCTCTGGCAGAAAGTTTTAAATCTTGGATGATGTACATCTGTTCGCAGAGATACAACAAGATGGCAGCTTAAAGGGTCTTAATAAACGATGGCCGCGCAGGCGGGATTGGAAGATGGTCCCGAGCGCTAATGGCCTTTGCCTTTTGCTTCTTTCTCTCTCTCAGAGGAGGCTGTGAATGAGGTGAAGCGGCAGGCGATGTCGGAGCTGCAGAAGGCAGTGTCGGACGCCGAGAGGAAGGCCCACGAGATGATTTCAGCCGAGCGCTCTAAAATGGAGAGGGCGCTGGCCGAGGCCAAGAGGCAAGCCTCCGAGGATGCACTCACGGTCATCAACCAACAGGAGGACTCCAGTGAAGTGAGTACCACAGACTTCCTGCTCACATTTTGCTTCAGAGTCCTCCTGTTCTTTTATTCCCACCTTCGTCACTGACTGTTTCGTTTCGATGCTTTCTTGCTCCATCTATTACTCCACCACTCTGCTCCGCCTAGTCTTGTGTTGTGCAATCCATGCAGCTGACAGTCCCGTTGTCTGTGTAAATAAAAGCAGACGGACCCAGCTGGCTGGGGCAGAGTACCAGGCTGAGGCCATTATAGAGCGGTTGACCACCTCCTGCTGGTAACACAAACCGGGGGGTGCTGGTCTCAAAGCATCCCAATCAAAACACTTTGTAAAGAGTAACAAATAGAAAAAATAAGATCACACCGACTACATTTTCCAAAATGTAACTCTTTTAGGATTCAACATGTGCAGGTGTACCGTGATGTAGGCAATGAAGAGCAAGATGTGCGTTAAACTTGGACAAAAAAGAGACTTATTTTTATCAACCCACTCTCTCCCCACTGTCTCACCAGAGCTGCTGGAACTGCGGGAGGAAAGCCAGTGAGACGTGCAGCGGCTGCAACACGGCTCGTTACTGCGGCTCCTTCTGCCAACACAAAGACTGGGAGAAGCACCACCACGTCTGTGGTCAAGGCCTGCAGGGGCTGCCCGGGGGCAGCAGTGTCCCTCTGGGCACCCCCTCCTCCACCACCTCGGCGTCCTCCGGCGCGCCCCCCACCCACTCGGAGAGCACTCCCCCGGGACCCCTGTGCCTGGCAGGTCAGAGCAGTATTGCGATTGGGGCCGGCAGCGGTGGAAGTGTCTCTGCCAGCCCCAAGGAGAGCAGTTCCAGCAGTGCCTCTCGCTCCACGACTCCAGCCACCCCCGCCCTACTGGATGCCACCTCCCGCTGACCTCTGACCCCTGTCCCTTTCCTGCATTCTGATGCGACAGTGCCCACACTCCACGCAAACCAAACTGAGGAATCTTCATTGCACACGCCTGGTTTCCCTCCCCCCCCTGTACTTTGGCCATTATTTCCTTGTTATCCTCACCTCTTCCGAAATTCTTCTCACTACCCGATGACAGACTCGACTTGTAAACCTTCCCCTCTTTCGTTTTTTTCTCGTACACATGCACAGATTCCAACCTGGGGTTCGGTGTTGTGTACAGCATGAACAGTGCAGTTTCTCGGATCTCAAACAGAAACATATCAGAGGTGATAAGAGGAACTTGACGTAACTTAAACGTGGGAAAATAATGTCCATGCAAAGACACAAGACAAGGGCTGTAGTGAGTCAACATCAACGGTGGGGATGACAGAGCAGATTAGCACTTGGGTAGGATTTCCCTTTAATTAAGTACCAATGAGAGAGCAGTACCCAGCCCTGAAATGCCCACTACCAGTCCAAACAGTTCACTGATGTGGCACTTTTACTTCAGTGTCCTAAAGCAAACAGGCAAGGAACATGATACCTTTTTTTTTCAAATGGATGAAGGAAAGGGGGAAAACCTTTGATGCGATTCATTCCTCAGAAACACAGCTTCGTATTTATTAAATATTTCTTTCTGGCTTTAAGGGAAAATAAAGAAAAGTCCAAATATTCTAACTAAAGAATAATAGTGATGCCGATGATAACAATAATGATATGAAAAGAAATACATTTTAAACTGCTAACTACCTTGCTAGCGAGCCAAGAAAATCTACACCGGACTCACCTCTCTGCACCATTGTGAACCCAAATGAATTCAAAGATGAAAAAAATTACATGATCCAAACCTTTGTATTACACTGCCAAAGTGAGTAAGTAAGCGATAAGGAGACGCACTCATCTTATAACCAAACGCAAAGCAACATCACCTCCTCAGCAGATAAGCCGGCCCCGAGAGGACCAGGCTGCAGAGAAGCTGCAGAGCGGGACCGAGAGAGTCAAAAAAAAAAAAAAAAAAAAAACTATGACTTGCTTTGATCTGCAGAGGCTTCCTTCAGTCTCGATGAAATGACAGTGATTCCTCAGTGATGGCCCAGACTAGTGAATATGGACGATGCTGTGAACTTGCCCAAAAGAAGGACTCAATGAAATGAATTGAAACCCTGCCACAGTGTGATTTTCGTGAATGGTGACCGAGGGGACGGGGAAAAGCTACACGGCCTCGAAGGGGGACAGAGATACGTCTACGGAAACGGAGCTGCCAAAAACCTCAAAACAAGCTTGAAAACATTTTCCAAGGAGACATTGCATACTACGGAGACGTATGGGAAGATGGTTTCTAAGTCGTTTTTTTAAGGCTCCACATTGAGGAGATATTTCAAGGAATTGCTGTTACCTTTACATGCACTCCTTCCTTTTCCAAAGCATGATAAACAGATGAAAGAGCCTGGTAAAGGGTGGCGTAGACTTGGTTGTCCTCTCTCTTTCTACCTCCCCTCACCCCACACCTCCCTTCTATGCTCTTCCCCGACTACTTGACTCCAGTTTGCCCCTAACCATAGCCTGCTTTGGACAGAGCCTCAGAACAGGCACCTGGGAAGGGTCCAACTCTGCTTGTAGATATTGTTCCTCTTTTCATTTTTTCAATAATGTCTCTTGTCGCTGATGTCCACATGTGTGTATCCAGAAAGATGGACTTTGTTTTGGTTCTGTTAGCTTTCATTATCCTCCTCTTGAGTTTGGGCTGAGCAGTGAAGTCAGAGCAAGGACACTTGTTTATTAGAGGAAGTCCCACATTGTACTTATTGTTTGATTTCTTGTATCTATATTAATGAGATGAAACCCCTTCTTGTAGAATATTTTGTATCGCTCGCATTGTAAGACAGTGAGAGGACGGAGGTGCAATATGAAGAGAATTCAGCTACTGAATGGAACCTCAGCAACTGCCCGTAGGGTGTCATATAATATAGATACATATAAATATATTTAAAGCAACATCAGTAACTTAATGTGAATGTACATAGTATTTAAAGAGGTCCAAAAATGTGTTGCCAAATGACAGAAACCTTTAAAGTTAAATGTCCATAATATGATTTTCTCACAGTACATTTGTTTCTCAAATTTACCTATTCCTTTTTTCTCTCAAGCTAAACTATTTCAATTTCACTCAAAAGCAAAGTCTAACATGGCACAGAGTGGGAGACACTGTTGGTAAGGCAAAGTGGCTGAATAAAGACCACATTGCATGTAGCTGGAGATGGATGACAACACATTATGGGTGGATGGACTTTCTGACCTTTTTATTTTTATTTGATTATTATTCAAGGCTTGATTTACTCATTTACATTGCCTAACACCATCCTGCAGGAGGGGACTCAACAGTATGTCCAGCCTGCTATTGACATAGAATTCAGTTTCACACAAAGTTCATTCACACCAAATGTAGGAATCGTCAAACTTGATGTGTCACATCAAGTGCTCCGTTCCTCGCCATCCTTTTCGGCTCAAGTTCCCTGTGGCGACCCTCTCTCTTGGTCTTCTTCAACTTGTATGTGTGTGGTCGGGATTGGTTTGTTTTTCCCAAGGTGCAGGGCAAGCCGTTACTGTAGGATTGAGTGATATGCCAGTGTTAAGCTACAGTAAACTTCAAAACTAATTTTGATACCAAGTCATTGAATTCGATTTTTTAGTTTTTGTTTTTAAAGCTGCAATGTGAGCATAAGCTTAAAATCTAGTTCCAGGCCAAGAGAGTTGCATCACCTCTTTCGGTTTTACGTTTTTTCAGCCCCTCCCACATGCAATATGATCACCTATTGCAATTCGATGCTCACACAGATCAACATTTACCCTGCAACTTGGAGAACCAATGTTTAGTTTATTTTGCAATGACTAGCATAGGGAAAGAAAAGCTATTCTTTTAATTCATCAACACGTGAATTAAGTGACTTTTGGACTATCCAAAAACAAATTCAAATGAGATAAGCTGCAAGGTACCCCTGCATCTGTGTGTAGCATTTATGTACAATATGTCATAATTTCCGTGATTTGGTGTGGACCTCAGTCTTTTTGTGTCATTCCCCCGTCTGTCAAATGTCTGATTCCTCTACAAATACCACAGACCACTCTTCACAGCCCCCTCTCTCACACTAGCTACCTCCTGTGACCATACAGCTAACCACCAGGAGAGGTTGACCTGGACTTTGAAAAGCTGGGCTGAGATCAGACAAGGAAGTGCATCTTCAAGAGCGATCACATTGATTTGTACGACAATGATGAATCAGAAGCATTGAAAGGAACTGTCATTACTCGTGATGTGGAAAATATTCCCACTAGACTTCACTTTTTGATCACAATCCCGCTAACCAAACCGAAACTGCTGGAATTTATGAATACATCACTTAACCTGCATGATACCAAACTGACACATAAAATCATCCACGACATGCCATTTGTTGTCCAAAACCAATAAAAGCACAGACCAAAGTACTCCTGCATTGCCATAGTTGGCTTTGACACAGTGTGTATCGACAGACCAGAAATAATAAGGTTAGACCTCCACTACAGCAGTTAACCAAAGTGTCTGTAAAACACGCACTCAGAGCACAAGAGTAAAGAGCATGCTAAATGAAGCGGCTGAGTTTGAAATGTGTAGGAATTCTATTCAAGCAATCAAAGCGCTTGGTGTCTACATATTGAATAGTGCTCGTGTAAAAATAATAGAGGCCTCTCCTTCAGAAAAGCCTACTGATTACATGTTCTTGGAGTTACAAAGCCTTGCAGAGATAAAATGAATGCGTGGTGGGTGTGTGGGTGTGTGTTTGAATTGTGGTGTGTTTTTCTAAAAAAGGAAAAAAAAAAAAAAACAGTTTTTCTTTCTGTCTCTGTACAAACTACTTGAAATCTTCAGAGCTTTAATGAAACATCCCAGACAGACTATCGTGGCAGATCAATTCACAATATGTAGCAGTAGCTTTGTTCAGTAAAATACCATATCCACATCCAACAACTCATTTAACAGCAGTTTAATGACAGTTCCATTCAGATTTAGGCGCTTTGGAATGCGCTTCCTTGTCTGCAAGTAAGCCCTCAGAACTAAGAAAACGAAACAAAACCAAACCCAATAGACCACTTCTAAATGACCAAAATAAAACCAAAAGCTTCAACTTTGTTCTTCAGATTTCACCTTGGTTATGGGTTTGTTTGTCCCAGCTGTGTTTGTGGGATATGAGGTTGCCATTGTACAAAAATCAGAGGTGTAGAAGAAAGGGAAAACCGTCCTTCACTGAGCTTCTTCCTCCTGATTTTTTCCGGATTACATTGGGTAGGATGCAACAGAGTGTTGTAATGTTCTGTTCAGCTGGTCGTAGGCCTCATCAAGTCATGAAACAAATGACATTTCTGCCGAGGTTTCACATACTTTTTCTCTGTGTAGAATTATTGATGGCAAACTCATAAGGGCTCTGCTGTTGTTAGTACCACGCGAGGGTCTCCAAACACTTGACATCATCTGTTTGTTGAACTATGTACATGATATGGGCAGAACGCATGTTTAGAAAAGACAAATATTAGCAGGTTGGCATTTGTCCCTCGCTACCCGAACCAGTAACTCTACCAATGAACTCTCATCTGATGTGATGGTGACATGTCCTTCCTGTGAGACAGGTACTGAAGAACAGCCACAGTAGAAAGCTAAAGTGGCAAACACGTGGGATTCTGCACTAGTTTTCCCAAAAGCCATGGCTCAGGATGGTCTTGTTTTTACCTTTACATAAGCAGAAAAAAAAGGTTGAAATGGTTTTATATGCGTAGGGAAGCATTCTATACTGTATTGTGCAATACGTTATTACAGAAAACAAACATATTTCTTAAGGGAAAGGTTGGCGCTTTGAAGATCTTTCTCCCTTTGTTTTGATTTCCTCTTCAAAAAGTCCTGTTGCCGTTTTTAGATGAAGAACTGTGTCAGAAGAATTCAATTCTGATTTGTATTTATTTCTTGCATGCTTTCCTCCCTGTTGCTAATACCGCTCTTTAACTGTTCGCTTTGTTGGATGTGTGAAGCTGTAAAACATTCTAATTCAGGTTATTGTCTGTGTTGAACAATGTAACAGTGTAATTAAAACATGAAATTAAGTATTCATCACTCTTGTTGCGTTTCTTCTTTGAACTCTCTTTGAACCACCAGAGAAAGAAATGTATCTGTTGTTACTTAATCATTAATAAGACAACATTATTATGTAAATTCAGAGGTCATATGATTGTGTATCATTTCGACAGAAATATGAAAAGGAATGTAACAAAAATCCCACTGCTAATCATGTGTAGCACACAAATAAATCACAAGTTGCCTAATTGGCACACTCCAGAGATTGTAGTGAAAGCTTGTGCAGCAGACCGTGGTGGTCGTTCATTCAATTCCCAACATTCCTTCGTTTCAATACATTTCTGTCTTGGTTCTAGCTCTATTTATAAGGTGAAAACATAGCATCACTTTCCTTCAAGAATAAAGCCTTTTAAGATCATAATCAAGATCAAAGTTCCCTAAGATTATATCAAGGCAATTTGTCAATGTATCTTGTCTGACGTTGTCTTTGTACACTGCAACTTTCATTCCAACATCTCATTTGTGACTGCTTCAAACTAATGATTATCATGTTATCTGATCAAGGACAAATGTTTCTCAACAGAGATGATCTTATCATACCATATATATATATATATAATATATGAGAGGAATATTATATATATATATATATATTATTTAAAAGTAAATACTGTATATATATCCTATTATTTTTTATATATATTTTTTGACAATTTAGTGAAGTCAATTACATTGTATGACAGTAATGACTCATTTTCAATATTTAAGTTGGATCGCGTGGGTGAGGTAGAGGGGGGGGCACAGAGGGGGGGCACTGTGCTGTAGCTGCGGCACTGGGAGGGCGGGGGGAGAGAGAGAGAGAGAGAGAGAGAGAGAGAGAGAGAGAGAGAGAGAGAGAGAGAGAAAGAGAGAGACCGACCGATCACGTGTGCTGCGCTGTCAATCAGAGCCGCGCGCCATGACACGCATCCACAGGTGATATCTATTATCTACATCCCGTCAGGTGGTGCGCGTACGGACCCTCCCCGGCAGACATAGCTGGGTCTCAGGCCGAACCACGAGCCGCAGTCCGTGCTGCAGATGCCATGTTGTAGCAGTAAGCATGGCGGAGAATCATCTGGAGTACGGCTACCTGGAGGAGGGCGACTCCATCGGGGGACACTACACCGAGGACCCGGTGAGTTACAATGCATCGTAGGTTCATTTGTGTGTGGGGGGGGGTGTGCGTTTGTACGCGTGCGCGCATGTCGGCGGCCGAGCACATCGTGTTCGTCCCGTTGCAGAGACGATCGCATCGTAAGGTAAAACACTGCGCTGTGTGGCGGTGTAGCCCAGATGCATGTTGTGAGCAAACGGGAAATCACCGAGCCACGTCCACCACACAACACGCTGGGTGTCAGGTGACTTCCATGTCCGCATCTCCCCGGGTTAGTACTGAACTCCCAGTGTGACTCCATGTTGTGTGCGTGCGTGTGTCTGTCTGTCTGTCTGTGTGTGTGTGTGTATGTGTGTTTTAGTCACTGAAATAATAGATGGTTTAGCACCGTTTCCCTAATCCTCCCCGGAAACTACATCCCACTCTCACATGAAGCCTAATGAGCTCCATATGGCTGGACATCCTAAACATTATAATTTATATATTTGTTTGACTAACACAGTGTGAACTTCTTTTGAGGTTAATGGGGGCACATTTTCCATTTACATGATACATTTTCACAAAAACAAGCATACACTCAAATGTTTGAATTCCAAATTCGCCCAGAAATATTTATAGACAGGAAATTCTATAATGGCCTCACAGATTGCAACTTTCATGTCACAGTGACCATAAAAGTAGATGGATGGACAAATTAAAGTGAAACCTCGCATCAAGATGCCAAGTAAGCTCATGTACCACTATACTTTCATTGACAATTCTAGCATTCCAACTTGAGTGTGAACACTGGCCTAAAAAAGATTCACATGTTCAAAATAATCTAATGACACCAGTCATCGTCTCTATCCCAGCCCGCTCCATCACCAGTGCCCTGTATCCTGTATCTGATATATTTCTGTTGTCGTTTGTTTTGGTTTTTCCTTTCATTTGTGACTGATCTGTAGGTATTGAGTTTGTTATCACTTGCGTGTAGTCGACAGTGGCTTTAAGAGCTGGTTTCCATTGTTGTGTCCCAGGAGCTGGCGGCCATCAAGGCCAGAGTTCAGGAGCTGGAGATGGAAGAAGAGTCGGAGCGACTAAATGACGAGGAGGAGAGGTGTGATGCACAGGAGATGCAGCTACTGACCAGTAGCCCTCGGCCTGGTGAGACAGCCAGCGGCTCTTAACCCCCTCATGGTTTAGTAGTGTGTCACATTGGTACAAGGCTAGGTACCGATTCTCAATTTGGGAAGCCTCAACAGCATGTTTGTAGCCAGGTGTGTAGCAACGCAGCCTCCAGGCAGGTGTCGTAGCCGCATCCTTCACCATCTGGCCAACACCTGGGACACTTCACTGTGGTCAAAACAGTGTTCACATGTGCATCATCACTGCCCAATGAGACGAGGCAGTGAGCCCGATAGAAGCAGAAGGGTCCTCCATGCTGCCTGTGGCTATTTTCTGCCTCTGTGCGTCTCCTCGTCCATTGCACCCTTTCCCTCTCTCTTTTTTGTGTGTATGTTCCTCAATCAGAGGACATGCATGGTCAAAGCTGATTGCAAGAAATGGATTGTGTTTGTGAAAGTAGCCACTGTTAACTTCAACTGGAGTGACGCGCGTCGATGCGACATTTCTTTATATTGAATGTGTCAAACTGATTTTTTTATTATTTTTCCCCCCCACAGGACCTTTCTACAATATGACTCCTGAGGAGAGGATAGATGCCGACAACAGATCAGTTTATGTTGGAAATGTAAGACCTGTGTATTTATTTAGCTTTCTCACTTCTCACACCTATGATCTGACACTGTGGAACAAATCTTAGGTAGACTATGGTGCTACTGCAGATGAGTTGGAGATCCATTTCAACGGCTGTGGGCCTGTCAACCGAGTTACCATCCTGTGTGACCGCTTCTCTGGCCACCCCAAGGGGTGGGTTAGCTTGTTGTTCATGTTTTTGCATATTTATACTGAATTGGCACTGTTCCACTGTTACCATAGAATATTTTACCCTTATATAAATGTGTCCTTTCTCTTCCCTTTCCCTGTTTGACAGCTTTGCTTATATTGAGTTCACTGGTCGAGATTCTGTGCACAGTGCTATTGGTTTGAATGAGACCTTGTTCAGAGGAAGAGTCCTTAAGGTGAGTCCAATTGCACTACTTAACTGATCTTAACTTAAAATCAGTGACCTAACCATAACTGTCAATCACCACTCTACTCTCACTTGCCTTGAGGATACATGGAGATGGTCAGGGGAAGGCAGATTTTGACCGCCATGGGTCAAATTGCATTTGTCTCCCTGTGCACTGAAATGCATTAATTGTATTGCAAATCTTTATGTCCGGTAAGAAAAGTTTCCTTTGGCTTGCAGGTTATGCCTAAAAGGACCAATATGCCAGGCATCAGCACCACAGACAGGGGAGGACACAGAGGAGGCCAAACCAGAGGAAGAGGCAGAGGTTTCCGTCCCCCTAGAGCTCATAACGGCTCACGGGGCAGGTTCCGCTACCAGTCAACCAGGCCACAACATCAGACCCCCCATCCTTATTATGGAGGCCCGCCAGTGGGGAAGAGACAGTGGGGACACATGGACTACCATGAACAGATGCCTAAACGCTACCCATGTCTTCTTCTCATCACACCACCATCTGAGGAGATGGGGGAAGGCTCGAGTGGACAACATTACCCCCAACAGCGCTAATGGCACACATAGCCTAATTCCCAAGTGAGTGGATAGAAATAATCATTTTAACAAATGTCCCCAGGCATTACTATGTTGTCAGTGTGTGTATATGGGAGTGTGTGTATATATACAGAATAGACAGCAAGGATGACTTTCTAGGTTTCACCCCTGCATCAGTCTACATTTACATGAGACTTGAAGAATGAAGACCCAGGATCAGCGATGTTGCATTATAAGCTTAAGTTGCTGTGAATGCATGGACCATCCTCAAATTGTTATGCAGTTGCATCTCAATGTTTTTTCAAACTGAATGCTTTGTGTTGCTGCCTGCAATGTAAAATATAAAGCTTCCCTATGTATATCTAATGTTTTTTTGCTATGTAAGTGAATAAATAAAACTATGATCTGGTGCTCCACTTGTAGTAAAAGGACATGCATGTAGTGATGTGCAACAATTGAGTTTATTATATTTACACATTTCAAAAAGGCAACGTAAACAAAAGTTGAGGAGTATTATGTACAGTGGTGGATAAGCATGAAATGGGTGGAAGGATTGTCAGCCAGTTTGCACCATCATTCCCGAAACGATTCCATCGAAGGCCCTAAGGAACGATCAGTAAATGTTTAATTAAAAAAATAATACTTTAGACATCACCCAACAATTTGTAAAAATAAGTATAAACTCACTTTGACTGAATTGAGTCCCCAGGGTTGTGGAAAGGGTTGCACATTACATCGGTGAAAGAGTTGTGTAATTTTCGGAACATCTGTAAAGAACAATTGCATGGTACATACCATATTAATGTACTTCTGCTTTAAATTGAGTTGCCAATTTCTTAGCGTGGAAATTCAGGTCATACGAGTGCATATACATTTTCAATAGCAGTCTGGGCTTTTGTAATAATAGGTATGACATGTTTATGGTAAGTGCAAGATAACTGAGTAGTCCAGGTAAATTGTGGAAAAGAATAGTCCATGTAATTTATGACCCATTGTGTAGAGGTTCCTTTTACAGACGATTCCACTTATTTGAAAGCGTGTTGTAGGTGCTGGACGGGTTTAACTTACACTTCTTATTTCATTGTCCCGCAAGGATGTATTTGAGGAGTCCACGACGATGACAAACTTCACCTTGGAGTTTGTTACATATCCATACCTGTGTCAACAGTCAAGGACATTTTCTTTCTGGGTTATTTGGGAAACAATGTCTGGATAAGTTTTATAAATTAATGAAATGCCACCATCAAACGGCAGTCTTACAATAGGGGTTCTGTGTAAATGAGTCCTCACCTAAATCATTTATAGTGCCGTGTTTCTCTTTATCTTTAGCTGTCTAATAATAAACAGAAGAAAACAAACAAAGGATACACTTTATAGTCTTCAGTGGGATAGAGCAGACCCAGGTACAGCTCTCTCTGGTCTCCCAAGGATTTGCCCACTGCTGAGATCTTCTCCTCCACCACGTCCAGAGAGGTGTGCACTGTATAGTGAAACTTCAGCTCATTCTGGGTGGCCACACTGCGGATGTACAGTGGGTAGTTCTGGGGGAGGTACACAAGATACAACACAATGAGGGAAAACACCGTTTAACAAAGACTAAATACCCTTAAATCCTTGTAAATGTAGGTTATTTTAACAGCCAATAATGCTAATGCTGTTAGCTCTGATGGTGCATTTCAACCAGCTGGACCCTCTGATACACAGGGGAAGGTGAGAGTTGATTTAAAGATGATTTTTACAATGTGTAACATACGTACAACGTTAAAACACAGAGGGTGGATAAGACCCTGTACATCTAACAACAACGATGATTACCTCTTTAGCGATGACTGCTATGCACACCGCCATGTTGGTGTTACTCCTGTCAGAAGCTGTCACGTGATAAGTTGTGTTCGTATGCAGTTGGAAAACAGACCACACAGTTGAGTCGCGATATATACCTAATATAAATGTATTTTAGCAGAAGGATCTACCTAATCTATTAACATGTTGAGTTTTTGACTCTACGATTTGGCTTTAATTATTTTTCACATGGTCCACAAATAAATACCTACAATTTCGATTTTTTATTCAGCACGTAAAATGTACCAGAAGTCATTGAATGCACCAGACATCTAGGATATTTACGTGTTTTTATTGTGTTGTTTATCTTAATGTGGTTTAGCAATGTTAACTAAGTGCGTGGTGTTACCACACTAACAGTTTAACAAATAAGTCAAACTGAATTAAAAAGCC
Source organism: Colistium nudipinnis (assembly GCA_016785305.1). NCBI lineage: Eukaryota > Metazoa > Chordata > Actinopteri > Pleuronectiformes > Rhombosoleidae > Colistium > Colistium nudipinnis. The sequence goes on from JAFBJU010000199.1 coordinate 100,535, forward strand.
TGAATTATTCTTAGCACACACCTCAGAACTGCACTTGCTCTTCTGCGCAAAAGAGGCGCAAAAGGTCTGCACGAAGACATACGTAACCTCTTCCTGGAGGCTATTGGTCATGTGACTTCAGTGTAGCTCTGCTAAGAATGTTTGCTCCAACTCTGACTCTCTTAAGTACAATAATATGTTATTCTTCGTCAGAAAAAGTTTCGCCTCCAAACATTATCATCATGCTCATGGATGATGTGAGTTATTTTCATTGTTTGCCCTTTAGCCCGTCATCATACCAGCAGCACACTTAATATTTATTTCCTCAGAAATGTTTGTATTTTCTCTTTAGCATTTGGTTCTCAGGGTGAGCGGCTGTTTTAACCCCTCGTGTCGTTGTTGGACTTGTTAATAACCTTATCCGTACTCCTCAGATGGGCTGGGGGGACTTGGGGGTGTTTGGCCAGCCCTCTAAAGAGACACCCAACCTGGATAACATGGCTGCTCAGGGCATGCTGCTTCCAAACTTTTACACTGCCAACCCCCTCTGCTCCCCATGTGAGTCACTATGTGGTTAAACAGAGTCTGAACCTAGGTGGTCCTGATGTGCATCTCTGCTTTCTCTTCTTTGTTTTTGATCAGGGATGGGCAACTTACAAGATAGGAAGGGCTACAAAAAATGTGTCCTCACTACTAGAGGGCCACATTGTGACCATGCACTTCCACCAGTAGGATACTATAACCCCAACTCATTTATCGAACATATCTAAATATGCACAGGAATTCAAAGTTAATTATACAAACTTTGCTTGTGTACAATTGTTAAAACAAATTATTAAGAAATTATTGTACATTGACTCGCATCCCTGCAAAGTGTAGGGGGTCGCCAGTTGACCATCCCCTTTTTAGATGGTCAAATTCAAATGATGGAAGAACACCTGGCTAAAGATACAAATGTATAAATGGTCTACAACAAAATTGCAAGCATTTCAGCTAAATGTAAGCCTGCACATCATGTCATAAATGAAAATATTCCTTCATGGTAAACTGTGTGAACAGCTCAGTCCACCCGAGAAGCTGATTTTCTTCTCTACGATTTGTAATATAGAGTAATATCTGTGATTAATGCATATTAAATGAAAGCCCTTAAGAGCAGCTGATAGATAAATGTTATTGGTCTTGGTGCACCTAGCAGCCCACATGTTCACATTTTAACTATGATGACAGAGCAATCCTAATTTCTATGAATTACCCCAATAAGGAATTGATATTGTACAGTTCACTCTTTGTTTGCCAGTCAAAGAGAATGTATAAAAGCTGTACAGAAACCCAGATCACTCAGTATAATATTGTCCTTTTTTCCCGTTATGTTAACCACAGCCAGAGCTGCACTTCTCACCGGCAGGCTGCCTGTTCGAAATGGTTTCTACACCACTAATGCCCACGCCAGAAACGGTATAGTACCAGTATATCTTTACTGTCAGTTGAAAATAATTTCCTATATGTTTCTCATTACTAATAATGTACACAGTGCCGGTAAGTTACGTAAAGTTTATACAAAATTGTTTTTGCCTTTTTATAGCCTATACACCACAGGAAATAGTGGGTGGCATCTCTAAGGATGAAATCTTGCTACCCCAGATGCTGAAAAAAAAGGGATATGTCAGCAAGATAGTTGGCAAGTGGTGAGCTCTTTGTCTTTTATCCAAGTTTGTAGAGGTTTCCAAAGGTTTAACAACCAGCTATTTGCAATTTCTTAATTTTGGTAGGAAAATCTTTATGCAAAAACTTGTTTGACACAGATAATACTGCCTTTTGCAAACTTGAGAGACGGCTTATCAAAGAAATGTGTACCTACCAGTTATCCAACAAGATTTAAGGCTCGGCTAGTTGATTTGCCAAAAAAAATTGGTATAATCTGTGTGTCAAACTAAATGACATTTGTCACTACAGGCATCTGGGCCACAGACCACAGTACCTTCCTCTGGAAAATGGTTTTGATGAATGGTTTGGTGCACCAGACTGCCACTTTGGACCCTACAACAGCAGCATCAGACCCAACATCCCTGTCTACAACAACTCGAAGATGCTTGGCAGGTAGTCTCACACACAACAGCAGACAGACTTTTAAAACCTCCTTTCCCCGTGACTCAGTGGAATAGTTTGGCTGGCTGTTCCTCTCAATGAGCCGAGTATCTCCACCCTCGTCCTTTTCTGTACCAGCTGTGCTTGTGTTTTCCATTTTCCGCCCATTTGTTTTCCCCAAAACAACCATATGTGTATTCAGGGTCATTGGAACTGGCAGCCGGGCATGTTTTTCGCTTAGCCGTGGGTTTAATCAGCGCTGCATACCTGGGCCCTGGGCAGACACACACACACACACGCACACACACCGACACCGACATGTATACACACAGGCACACGTACGCCCTCAAGAGACGGCAGGTTGCGTTGGCTGTGTACGACGACACCTGGAGTCAGTGAAGCATATAAAAGAGAGATGCCTGTCACCGCTTCTGTGTTTGCCGTGTCATGCTTCAGCAACGCCTCATAAAAGTTCCCTCTGCTCAGCTCTGCTGAGACCTCCCAAATATGTCTTTCACCGAAAAGCTCCCACAAACACAATTCACGAGAGAGAAATTTGCTTTCGTTGTCCTAGTGATGGTGTCTACAAGGGTTTTGGTCAATTTAGACACACGCTAAAAGCGCAAACAATTATGAAGGAGGAGTGAGGGCATGGTAGGGTATTCAGATGGAGACTTAATCAATGATTTGTGTCAACCCACTTGTCTTTCCAGATACTATGAGGAGTTTAAGATTGACAGAAAGACAGGAGAGTCCAACCTCACACAAATGTATTTGTTGGTAAGTTAAGGATTCTTTTTCCCAAAGGCAAAATCTCAGACGATAAGATTGCTTCAGGGGAGCAGAGTATATCAGGCACACCCAATTTTGTCTCTTAATTTTCTTTTGTAAATTGGTTTAGTAGAATATTATAGAATGAAATACCACTGTATTGTCCACCAGAAAGCACAAAAACACACCCGCGCCGAGTATCTCTGGTCCCTACATCATTCCCTCTCCTCCTAAAGGGATCAAAAGCAGCATGCAGAGACACACTGCATCCTTGAGAGGTGTAATGTGTCGTCACATGAAGCGAAGGGATATGTCAAGCACAGCATTGTTGAGCTCGTTTTAGCATTTGTTCAGTTGTGCAGTTGGTAATGTGGCTGATTGGAAAGTGGAACGAAAGGCACAACCATGAAATGCTGCCTAATATGTCTGTTAAATGACAGCTCACTGTTGACTTCAGTGCTCGTAGGACTTGCAGGTGTTGTTCTGCAGGTGCAGCATTGTGAAACAAATCAGTGTGTCAGAAATGTATATCTGAAAGTACACAGAATAAAATGTCTTTGCCTAGCTTTGTTATATGCTGCGCCATTTACTGTAATTTGTGTCCACAGGTGTCAATTTTAAAACATAAACATTGGAAATGAGTACATCTTACATAGGGGACAGTGATGTTTTTAAAGATGTACAATCAGCAGCTAAAACAAGTTCAAATGTTCACCTGCGTTTCTAATATTTAGTCGACCATAAATTATATTGATGGATTAAATTGTTTTTTCTCTCAGCTCAGTACATCATTCAGCAGCCGTGCAGTGCAGCCTCTAAAATGATTATTGGTTAATAGAAGACAAGAACAAAACTCTGGAAATGAAATGTTTTCTGGTTGCGTGACACTCTATTACACGGCGGCCCCGCAAAGGACAAGGACGAAAACAAAAAAAAAAAAAAACATTTTGCGAGACCTCGCAGAGTATTGTGAAACCACTGCAAAAGCACTTTTTTTTTTTTTTTTTCCTCCCTGTCCTTTGAGGGGCACTGTAGTATTACTTCCCTGATAAACGGGCAGTGATGAGTGTGATGTATACAAGTATGAAAGAGGTCATTTACTTTATACAGCCTTAAGGTAGTCCTGGGAAAGATGCTAAAGTAAGTCATTTGTGTATCAAATGTGTTGTAACTGTTCTCTCTCACATCTTCCACCTGTGCAGGAAGGACTTCAATTCATAGTCCGTCAGACTGAGGTCCAGCGGCCCTTCTTTCTCTACTGGGCACCTGACGCCACTCATGCCCCTGTCTATGCCTCCAAACGCTTTCTAGGCAAGAGCCAGCGAGGCCGGTACAGTATATCCTACCATACGGTCTATTTCGTTCACACATTGTTCAGCAGATGCATACGATTAGAGATGAAAGGATTTCCCGCGTTAAATGCTATTTGCCCCGTGCTATAGTTATGGAGATGCAGTGATGGAGCTGGACTACAGCGTCGGTCAGATCTTGGCCTCCCTGAAGACTCTGGGCATTGACAATAACACATTTGTCTTCTTCACTTCAGACAACGGAGCAGCACTTATATCTGCCCCAAATGAAGGTTTGTACCAAAAATCCCTACACGCGCATATACAGAAACACTGAAATCAAGTTGCATCTTTAAAAGTCTGACTCATTTTGTGAACCGTATGTGCGCTCCTCAGGTGGCAGCAATGGGCCATTCCTCTGTGGGAAGGAGACCACATTCGAGGGAGGCATGAGAGAGCCTGCCATTGCCTGGTGGCCTGGACACATTAAAGAAGGCACAGTAAGTAACACAATTTCAGTGATTTGAAGCTTTTGAAAAGTAGAACCCCTCCAAAACATCTAACATGATCATTATTTAATCGCTGACATCTACTAGCCTGGTCAGACCCGTGATTCATAGCCAGCTTTGTCTTGCTGCTCCCCAATGTTTTGCCTATCAACAGGTACCAGGAGCTAAAATGTTTTCTGTCAGGCTGCAGGCCATGTACAGTTCTGTGAATCAGACTGAGAGTAAAGGAATAATTATTTGACTAATCCTCTTTTTTGGATGATTGTTGCTTTTGTATGTCATTTACCACTTTTTTTGTTTGTGTGCACATTTTGACCAATTAACTGACTATGATCAGTTTCTCTCAAAGGCGAGCTCCAGTGACGGTGAAGATAACTCCCCCACCCATGTTTCCTCAAATATTCTTTGGCTTGAATTAATGCCCCAACTCTCTCCGTTTTTTTTTTCCCCCCTCCCCAATTTAACCCCCCCACCCACACCGTGATCCCCTAAGCCTGTGCGTTCTGCAAATGACTTTTAATTGTATTAGGGGCAGCTGTGACACGGGGCTGTGACGCAGAGGGATTTGGTGGAGGAGAGAGCGGAGGCTGCAGTCTGCAGTAAGCCTTGCCCCTGGCTCATCTCACAGGGGTGTGCTGGGGCCTGATAGCACAGCAGAATAGCGCGGGAGAGGGGGATTGGGAGCGTCTTAAGCGGCTAATCTGTTTGTGTGTTTGCTTAGGTTGGATTGAGCTGTAATGAGGACTTCAGTATCTGAATATGCCAGGCGCTCAGGATAAAGGAACGGGAGGAGAGGAGAGGAGAGGGGGTGCAGGGAAGGAAGCAAGGGAGAAGTAAAAAAGGCGGCTGGTGTGGAAAAGAGAAAAGGAGGAGGAGGAGGAGGAGGAGAAGGAAGAAGATGCTGGTACTGCCACATTGCCAGGAACGCTGTTATGTTTGCGAGGAGCCACCTGAGCCACCTGAGCCACATTCTAACTAAGCAGTGTGCCTGTGCATGAATGTGCAAGAGTGCAGAACTTGTATTGGTATTATTATTATTTTTTAAATATTTCATGCCTCCATAGATAGATGCTTTTGAATGTATGCTGGATTACTTGTGCGTGTACACCGGTGGAAGAGACCAGGGTGTAAATAATGCCAATACAGAGCATGACAAAACACCAATGTGTGTGTTTGTAGTCGCAGCTTGGCTGCGAGGACAAGGATCTATAGATCCACCCTGAAGCTCTCTGGGGTAGTAACGACAAAGCTGCTTTGTTCGAGCCACTGTACTCTGCAGCCCTGGATTTATCACTCTGTGCTGCTCGGGTGGAGGGGCGGACAGACCCAGGGTTGCCCCCTCTCTTATTGTTTGTTCCTCTGAAATCGCTGCTGATCTGTGCATTGCAAAGTCCATAAGCTCTCGGAGAGAAATAATGGAGACAACCAACAGCCATGCAAGCCTTTGTTGTGCAGGGTTATTGTACCGGCTGAGAACAGACTTTATATTATTAAGAGGAGGGGGCAAGTTTTGGAGGGACGGTGGATTGGTGATAGAAGGCTTGACTTTAGTGTGTTTATTTATTTATGTCTGTGGAAGGATGTGTCTTAGCAAAGGAATTGACTTGTGTGAAGGTGTGGGCAAACCGTTATCGTTTAGTCATTCATTCATATTTTGGAGGATTGAAGCACGTGTACTGGAATGAAGGAGCACGGGTGGTCTGAGCACAGGTGCAGATTCAGCATACTTCCAGTGCCCGAGGGCCGCGAGGGGCAAACGATGCGATGAGGGGCTGTGGGAACAAAGATGCCGAGGTGGGTGGGGTGTTGGCCCCGCAATGTTGTCGAGTGTCACAATCCCTTTTGTTGTGTTTTATCAGGCAGCAGACACACAGGCAGAGTGGCAGAGACGGGGACAGAAGCACTGCCTCCCCAGATAACCAACGTCACCACTCACAACACAGAAAGAAATGAATGAGAAAGAGACGGTGACATTAATAGAGTGATGAGTCGGACCAAAAAGGAGAAGAACAAAGGGCTGGGTAAACAATGAAGTTCAGCGCAGACTGCGAAATGGGGCAGAGCTAATAAAGGAAGAAAATGAAAGACGGCAACTTGTGAGATAGAGTTAGAAAAGGTTTGTTTTTTGTTTTTTTGGGTGGTGCAAGTTGTTAACAACTAAATGTCAGTTTTGCTTCTTGTGTCCTTTGGCCCGTACTCTTTAATGGCTTGTGTGTGTGTGTGCACGTGTGCGTGTGTTTCTGTCTGAGGCGGACTGAAATAGAATGGGGTGAAGGACTAAATCTGTTGGTGTGACTGTGTGCAAAAGAGTGTCTGGATGTGCAGATAGATCATGGAATGCATTGCAGAGCCCTTTTCTGTGGCTTGTTCTGTGGATACAGAAGAAAAGGGAATTCATTTCAGTGCTTTGGAGCTTGTGTGTGTGTGCGGGCGCGCGCCTGTGTCCGTATGTGTGCTGGCTGCCGATAGGAGCACAGCGGCACATGGCGGTGCAGCTGCAGAGGCCTGATAGTGCTATCTGATGGTGAGCGTGCCGTCGCCCTCTAAGGCTCGCTCAGGAGAGAATGGAACGGAAGATCAAGGATGACAGCGAAAAAATGGCATTTTATCTGAAAATAGTTCAAAGTTTATAAATAAAATAAAGCTTTTCACTGGGACTGGCGGAAGGAGATAAAACACCAGCTCGCTCCAGCCGCCTGCTTGCCCGGGCCTCGTCCTCTCCTTACTTTCTCTCCTCTTTTTTTTTTTTTTTTTTTTCTGCGCTCCCCCCCCCTCCAAAAAAGTAATTTAGAAAGAAAGGCATTTTGGTAGATTTTAAAATAAACCTGCAAGCAGAGATTAGAGAAAGTGGAGAAATGTACCGCTCTCCCACGCGTGTGCACACATCTACACGTGCCAACCTATCATGACCATGCATTGTTACCTGGTTAGCCTTCATGGGGATGAATCCTGCGTGACAGAGCAAGGTTCTGTATTCCTGGAGCATATAACAGTTCATTCTTGAACATTCTTTTTTTTTTTATATCCTTTTGTAGGTGAGCTTCCAGTTGGCCAGCGTCATGGACCTGTTCACCACCAGTCTAGCTCTGGCCGGCATCGGCCCTCCAGGTGACAGAACCCTGGATGGACTGGACCTGACGCCGGTCCTGTTGAATGGCTCCCACACGCTCCAGAACAGGTGGGTGCGTACACCTTAAACACTGTTACAGGATTTTACTGGAGACTTTTATTATACCTTGATTTCAAAAGAAAATATATATATATATATAAAAAAGCCCATGGTCACGTTTGTGTGTGTGGGAGAGCAGTGTTGGCGTCCTCTAGCAAGGGGTAAACGAGGCACAATTTTTAATTAAGTTGCCGAAATCTATAATAAACATTTCCACTAGTAAGACATTAACATTGTGACTAGTGAGAAAATAATTGAAGATATATTTTAACTTAATATAGCTTCTGGTCCACATTACTTTACGCATATGTTGGTCTGGAATATGAGCAGCCGCTATTAATGTTACTGACGAAAACGTTAAAATGGCTTGCCATAGTTCTAGTTAAGTTGGTCCACCACTTTGGTTGAATATGAAACATCTTAAAAACTAAAAGCATTTGTGCAGATATTTTTGATCCCCAGACTTTGACGCTAAGGTTTCTGCTTCTGAGTGAAACCGTAGACGATTGATCACAAAAAACTGATGTACGTACATTCGTGCCTGTGTTCTTTTGGCTCAAATTCAGCTGAGAGGAAACATTTCTGAGCATTACGTTTCCCCTCGTCTCACCCTCATCAGGCCTATCTTCTATTACCGTGGGAATGAGTTGATGGCTGTGAGGCTCGGACAATACAAGGCGCACTACTGGACCTGGAGCAACTCATGGCAGGAGTTTAAAAATGTAAGTGTCCTTTTTCAACAAATAAGCTGTCTTTAGTTCGTTATTTGCACTGCCACCCTCCCTCTTTGTCTCCCCTAATCTTTCTCAAACACACAAACGCTTTCCCTGTTGGTGATATCTTGAAAATGGCTCATCAGTTGACTGCTGTGTACATCGGAGTGTAATGAATATTAATGAGGAGCCCCCACATCAGCGAACTTGCATAATTCATCAGACAGTTGACTTGTTTGTTCTGACTCCAGTGGGGATTTTCTTCCTCTCCATTTTCATACCACCCCTCCATGCTGTAGACGTGTTCACTTGGTGTCATGTAGCTTAACGGGGAAGAGCAAAGGTAGATGCCAGCCGAATCCCACGGCCACAATTGCATCACCTCATTTCTTATGATATGTGACACATTGAGAAACAGGATAGTATTGTCTTACTGTCTCCCCTCTGTCCATAAAAGGCAGGTTCCCCCTGTCCTCCTTTCCATGGCTCTGCTTTTCCTGTGATCCAGTTTGTTTTATGCCCCATCGGTTGCTTAAATTGCTCTCTCCTTCAGGGCCGCTGAATCAATAGCAGCCTCCTTTATCAACTCATGTGAACTGAAGTGGAACTTCACAAATAATGGCATCTGATTGCCTGTGAGTTGCTTATCGATTTGGTGTGTGTGTGTACATGAGAAAAGGGGGCGAGAGGGAGAGATGGGAAAGAGAAAACATGTACATGTGTGTTCTGTTCTCCATAAATAGTTACATGTCTGTGCAGGCGTTTCACGGTGCAACGTTGGCACTCAGTTCTCACTTTGCTTCATGTCACAGTTGAATCTTGCCCATCTATTTGCTTTTCAAACTGACAATATATTTCAGAAACTTGGTTCTGGTAATACTTTAAACTATAATGTGGCCTGTAGGGAAAAATAAACAAGGAGAGATGTGTGTCGGTGAAGAAAAATGAAATTACAGCTTAATAGGTGGGAGATGTATTGCTCTGCCTTGGCTGCGTTCAGCCATGAGGAAAATGAGAAATTTCACAGGCTTAAATGGCCCTTATCAAACTCTCTTCAGGCAGTGTAGTGATGTTAATATTGCAATATATAGTTTGTCAGGAATGTTGCCCCTTTGTATCTGAATTGCTGCGTAACCTATGTTATTGTCGCAGCTCCGAGAAAGCTGGGATATGTTTTTTTTGTTTTAAACCTTTTTAAATAATTAGCACAGTGATGAATACAACCTGTATGGAGGCTTGTTTTCCAGACTACTGTTTATCACTTTTGTCACTATGCAGTGTTAGATTGTGCCATATATGTTGCCATAAACTCTTGAACCAGAGAAACTCATGACTCCGACTCACCCACTGTCAGAGTTAGGTGGACTATGTCCCCAACAGCCGTTTTCTGTACATTTGTGGCCTTAATGAGCCAAGCAGCATTTAGCTATTACAAAAGGCCCACAGTGCTGAAATAATGTCTAATATTTATCTGCTATAAGTACCAACATAAGAAACTGATGAAAATCCTAAATTTTAACTTATATTCCTGCATTTAAAATCCTAATGGTACATATTTGGCTAAAGAAATTCCACAAAAGACCTCTGAATTTTATTACTTTTGGTTGCTATTGTATTTCATGAACCTATGTGTTTGTCACGGAGAATTTTACAGCATCTATTAAATAAGTTAAGCTGAGTAAAAGTACAATATTATTAGTATTATTAAAGTACAAGTAGCTCCCAATTTAATTTCATTTGAAGAGTAACTGTGCAAATGAATTAATGTCAATCTATTTCCACTAGTTTGACACATTGATTAATGCATTTCTATCGCCATATATTGTGTTCAAACTTTCAACTTAAAATTGCAGCCAGTCTTCAAGTCATACTTTTGCAAATGTTGCCTTTTTGCAAAAATCCGTCCCTGAATGCTCCTGCACCTTATCTTGAAATACTGACTGCTGTGCTCCAGTTTGAAAGCAGCCTCGATGTATCTATAGCATTAATGTCACGCGAGATATGGAGTTCTTGCTGTTATGTCCTGGGCACAAGAGACGGAGTCAGAGATATATGCTGCACACAGCAGCTGGTGTGTTTTTTTTTCCTCTCTTTCGTTCTTTTCTGCATTTCTCAGTTGTGGGCTTCAAAAAGCAGGACAGGTCTGGATCAGAGGAGGCTCTGCAGGTTGGGGGTATCTATCCTTCTCACGCTCTCTCTTCTATATGTATTTTGAGTTGCTCTGTTGAGTGATCTCAGAGGGGGTGCAGCAGCAGTGCTTTACAGATGAATGCTTTTCTCAATATTAGTGCTCATCAAAAAGTGTTTTTGTGTGTGTGTGTGTGCGGGGCGCGTGCATGAGAGAGAGAGAGAGAGAGAGCGAGAGAGAGAGGGGGCAAAAACTCCAGGGGGTTCTGGAGGAGTGAGTGTGACTCAATCAGACTAAGATCACTGCCAGGCTCGTGAGAATGGAGACAGGGGGCAGGGGCAGCAGCATGGAGCGATGAAGGGGAGGCAGGAAAAGTCCTCTATTTGCCAAAAGGACTTGAAGCCCTTCAACAGTGGCTTCATAAATAACGCAACACACTCACAAGCACAGTGTACATGTAGACAACGCTACAAAGACTTTAAGTATACAGCATACACTATTCTGCCTAAATCTAAACACGGAGATCCCTAGTGTTGTGTTTCGTAATTTTTTCAAAGTGATAAAATTACGCTTTAAGTATGACCTCGAAATGATTTAAGATCAATCTCCTAAACATTCCCAAATTGAACACGCATCATTGCAAAAACAGGAAGTTAAAGAGAAAATAATCCAGAGCTGAAGATAATCAAGATTTATTTAAAATATCATGTCTTTATGATATATATATATATATATCTATACTGTGTATAGATATATATATATATATTATTTTATTTTTTGCAGCTCAGGAGGTCACTTGGCTTGTTCCTCTCAAATATCTGGCTTATTCCAGCATTTATTCAAAAGACAGTGTGGGTGTTTGTGGGAGTGCCACAGAGCGCTGACTGAGTGGTGAACTGTTCCCTACAGACACTGCAGAAGTTCTGTAAAATGCCATCAGATAATTTAGGAAATTTAGGAACATGGAAGAAATGCCTTTTTCCCAGAAAGTAATTGTTAAATATACCGCTTTTACAGTATAATTGCAGATGTAGCTTTTTCAGCACAATAAGACTCACATTGTGTATTGTACAATGGAGGCAAAGTTTGTCTTGTAGCCAGGACTAAGATGAAGGCCCCTTACTAGTCCCTGGATTAGAAGTGTATAATTTGCAATTGAAACATGTCTGCCTCCAGCTATTTAGTACGCTGTATAGTTTTATTTGTTGTTCACCGAAATAATCTTCACCCAGTCTGGAGATTGGATTCAAATGTAATCATTTTAACAATAATTTATTGATTTTAAAATATATTTACATTCATGTGTGGCTGTCTTCTCTTCCAGGGTATCAATTTCTGCCCAGGTCAAGAGGTCCCAGGCGTCACCACTCACGAGCAGAAAGAGCACACACTGGAGCCGATCATCTTCCACCTGGGAAGGGATCCTGGCGAAAAGTTCCCAGTCAGGTCAGTGGCCCATGAATGTTCCGAAACCGCTTGCAGCCGGGAAACGGAAGTGTGAAGTGTCAAGTCAAACGGGAGCAAGAGAACACGTGCCTTTAAAAATGAAGAGGCGAGGTGTGGGAATAGGAAGGGTTTGTTTGCCTGTCGGTAGCGCAGATTGTGTATGAGATCTAAGCTGATTCCGTGGCGTGAAAAAGAAGGCGGTGGATTGATCCGCTCAGCCAGAGTGCGCCTGATTACACCCTTCTCTTTGTGATTGCAAACAGCTTCTTAAAGATTACTATCTGAACCTACCCCCCCCCCCCCCCCCCCCCCCCCCCCGGCCCCCCCTCCCTGCNNNNCACCCCCCCCCCCCCCCCTCCCAGCCCTCTGGTGCACCACTACAGGTTCTAATTGCAAGATAAATTGTTCATGTCTAAATTGAGAGTGAGTGCTGTTTAATGGAGTTCTGTGTGTCTCTGCCTCGGCTCAGAGGAGAGTTAAGAGAGTGACGCCGGAGGGTGCAGACAGCCAAGGCAAGACAACATTTTATTTATTTTTTTTACCAAATAAGGTGCAAATATAGAGGACCATCACCTTTCACTGAATACTATCAATGCGGAATATTTATGTGATCTTTAAAGGAAAATAATGCGAGCAGACACCATGACTAATTCATGGAGATAATCTCAAAATGGCTTTGATGAGTGATTATTCCTTTTGTGCACCGTGTACGCTTTGGGTCCCTCCTTCCATGAAAGCCTCCCGGACTGACCTTTCTTTTCTGCCTTCTGCAGTTCTGCCTCTCATATTTTACTCCGCTCTCATCTTGTCTTCGCCTCCTGCTCAAACCGCTTTCAGGACTGGAGTGAGATTGGATGATAAAACATTCATGTTGTTTTTCATTTGCCCACCCTTTAGCCTCGCTTTTCACTTGGAAGAATATAAAAAAAAAAAAAAAAGACACACACACACACACACTCACTCACTCACTCACTCACTCACTCACTCACTCACTCACTCACTCTCCCACCCACAATCAATATGCAGCCATGTGTTAGGCTAGATGTTCTGTGCCCTTCCGCAAAAGAGGGGTCATTGAGTATGTCTACAAGGTTACCTCCCAAACATGACCTCCTCTCTGTTCATACACCGTTCCTCTTCTATCCACTCCCATCTGCACTCCTCATTCCCCTTTCTCTTCTCTCCAAACGTTTCTCTCTTACTTTTCCCCTCATTACTTCTCTCCCCACTTACTGATATGCATCTTAGCTCACTTCTCGCCACTCAGCTGCCGTCCCTCTGCATCCACAGGGACCGTTCTACTCCATCCTAGTTATGCTTTGTGTGTGTGTGTGTGTGTGTGTGTGTGTGTGTGTGTGTGTGTACACACGTGTATGTGTACGTTTTGTCCGTGTGCTCCTCGGTCCCCCAGCTGGACTCGCTGCCTGGCCATCATTAATCTCTGTCGACACCTAAAGAGCCACTTAAGATGATGTAGGGCCTGTCTTCACACATACCTTCACTACTGTCGCAGGCTGTGATATAGCAAAGAGTATATGCACGCATAAACACACCTTGGTGGCAGTCACAGAGAAAATGGGTGCATATTGTTATGATGTCATTTAGGAGAGAATTGAGCAACTAAAGTATAGTTTTTCCTTTCAGTTGTTTGTCTTTGTATCGATGGCTGCCAACGGAGGCCGACCTCTAGCATTCTTTCAGAGTATTGTGCTTGGTGAAGTTGACTTGTAGGATGGCAAAGCCTGTGTTGGGGGGAGGGGGGCCCTATTTGTGAATGACACACTGGTCTGCAGCCGTCTACCTCCGTGAGTTTGAATGTACGCCACATTTGTCCTGGCACTTTTTCTGCCTTCCGCTTTGCCCTTTGTCTCGGTGAACAAAGGCCTTGAGGTTAACATATCCTCCCTCCTCACCACTGACATCAGCTCCCGTCCCCAGATCCCTGGTCAACCAGCGTGTGGTCCCAGTCCTAACGCTGCAGGCAGACCCTGCACATCCTGGCCTCCTATGCTGCCTGCCACCGAGCTCTTGTGTCCCCAATCAATAGTCCTCACTGAAGTGCTCAATTTCCACCAGGGTGGAGAAGATGGTGGCGGGGAGGGGTAGAAAGGACAGATGTATTTGATTGTCTTCTCAATTCCCCCACCTTCTGCTACTGTGTGTGTCTCTGTGTGTCTGTGTGTCTGTGTGTCTGTGTGTCTGTGTGTCTGTGTGTCTGTGTGTCTGTGTGTCTCTGTGTGTCTGTGTGTGTGTGTGTGTGTGTGTTGGTTCCAGCAATAGTCTTATGAATCAGTAATCAGAGAGTGGTGACACACCTGAGCAATGCTCCCATCCCCCTTGGGTGCCATACATTATAAATCAAAAGACTCAATTTGCATACAGCCTGCTTATTATTCCAGATTTTGCCTCTACCCAAGTAAGCTAAGGGTTATAATCATGATAATGAGGTGTGCTGACTGTGGGCTTTTCATTATTTGTTTGCAGAGGAGGCAGAAACAAATGATATTATTAGTTTTTGATTTAGAGGTCTGCACTGTAAGATTTCCAGTGCGTACACGCAAAACAATAGAAAAGTTTGTCTCATCGAAGTTTCTCGGCACGTGGCATGCTTTGCTTGCAGACTTGTACGGAGAAAATGGAATGCTCATAGCATAGCTGATAAATCTCCTTTACAATTACTTCTATTACGTTGCTTCGTCACTTATCACAAAATGAATCGCAGCGTTCAGTAGTGGGCACAGATAGGAGGGGAATGAAATATCCCTCTTGCTGATCGTCATCGGGCGGAAGCATAATTTGAGATTTCAGATAGCTGAGGCAATTTAATAGGAATGTATAACTTTTTGAACCACGGGGAGTAATAATCTGCCTTTGGCCTATCGGCTGCAGGATCACAATGCGAAGATAGCCGGCTTATGACAAATGTGGCCCATAAGGAGAGGGACTAATTGTAGTCGGTGCACTAGCAGTCGAGTAATTGTTGGGTAAAGTAAAGACTGAGAGTATCAAGGAAAGGAGCAGGTGCGGGCTGATGGAGGAAGCCTTGCTGCCCTGTGGGAGATCCAAGAGGGAGGGTAGGTGTGAGCTGGACAGAGCCTGGGGTTATTACTCTAATTGACACTTCACCTCACACACATGCACATGTTCCCCAGGGGCCAATCAGAGGGCTGGGTTTGCAGTGGAGGGAGGATGGAAAGCTGGCACAGGTGCTGCCGGCGAGTGTATCGAGGGTGTAATTGCACTGCTGATATTTGTCTATCCGTGTGTCACGCCACCAGACGCCCACTCCCCCCGACACACACACGCACACACACACACACACGCACACACACACACACACAGCTCACACACACACACCCCCGCACCCGCACAGGCACAGGCGTGGACACGCAGCCCATTAACCCTACAGGTCCTATTGAGAGCAGCGTTCCTTTGAAAGCCTTCGGGGCCCCTGTGTTTTACACACTGAATATAATAATGCACAGAGGTGCTCGTGCTCACTGGTGTCCAACGGCAGTAATTGAGAGACAGGGGATGGGATAGAGGTTACATAGTTCACCCTGCTGTGTGCGCCCTCCCAAAGGGTACCCGAGTGGACAGCCCGTTTTGTTTTTGCGGTTGGAAAGCTACAGCCTGTCCCCGCTGTAATGTAATGAGATAAACATTTAGTACGCTGTATAGTTTTATTACGGGATACACTGCATTCACTGCAACGATCAAATAAAAGGCATTTAAAGTGACAGTAAAACAGCCGAAACGAATGGGCAGAAAGGATGTCGTCTTTGAGCCAATGCATTAACATGTAGGACTCGCATTCAGTGCGTTATTCATTGCTTACGGTTAAGCTATGTCAAAGCTTTGTACTTTAGCTGTCCGCTATTAATTCAGATAGTTAGGTATTCTATATGTTTAACATTAGATTTGAAAGCTTTAGCCAATGAACTGAGTAGCTGTTTAAAGAGAAACAATTGGCTCTTAAAGGCAGATTCATTCAGGTTAAAGCAAAAATGCCTGAAGATCTGCTGGTCAATGCTTCTAAAGTGTGATCATTTGCTGCCTCTCTCTGTCGGGTGTCATTATTAAATAAAGATCATGGGATTGGTCAAACAAAGCAAGCATCTGACCTTATTCAGTTCAGGCTATGAGAAAATGTTGCATTATTTTAAAATGTATCAATTGTTTTGTTTTGTTTTTTTTTAATGGCATATAAAATGAATCGTATTCAGGTAGTGGCGGTCCTACTGACTGTGTATGTTGTGTGTTTCTGCAGTGATATGACTAAGGAGTACAGGGACGTGCTGAGCCGGATCTCTCCTGTTGTGGAGCAGCATAAGCAAACTCTGGTGCCCGGTATTCCCCAGCTCAATATGTGCGACGTTGCAGTGATGGTGAGATTTAAAGACCACAAATACGTATATATCTGTGACTCCCATGATCTACTTTTCACGATAAAATTGCAAAAATAAGAACTGCACTATGTACACTTTTCCCATCATAGCCAAAGGCCATGCGCAGTCCTCGCAACAGACATCATATTTCTTTCCTCACCTATCAGGTGACTCTTTACATCGGAAAAATTGATATAGCTGATATGAAAAATGTAAGTTCAATATAAGTGTCTGAAAAGAGAGCTTTTTAAAGTGGTTTGAGGTCTGCATTGAGCCTGTCTGTTGATTCTCCACTCAACAGACTTGGCCTTTGTTTTTTCTTTATCACTATTCCTAGCATGCTCCACGATATATCATATTCAAGTCATTCATAACCAGTCCAATCTGTACAGTTCCTCCTGAATCAGTGAATCCTGAAGTAGCTGAATTTAAGTGTGGCTTTATCTACCAAAGCACATGGGACTGGGAACTACAGGGCTTTGGATTTGTTTAGTGTCATAGCACTGCCCCCTTGTGTTCAACAAAATACATAAGATTTTTAAGCAGACAAGTTTAGTAATTTGGTTTTGTGTGTTTTCCTGTAATGCAACTACACCTCTAATCGAAACTGATATACTTAGATGTGAATATATGTATATATGTATATATGTATATATATTTGCACATAATATAATGTACAACAAAAATATGCTCTCTGTTGCAGAATTGGGCTCCTGCTGGCTGCAAGATGTTAGGAAAATGTCACAAAGTGCCCAAGTCTGCGCCCTGGAAGTGTGACTGGCCACACTGACATCAACGCTGCAGAGCCAGACGCATGGATGAGGAATCGAAACCTCCAAATGTGCCATTTTATAGAACACAAAACAACCTCATAATTTAATAGGAGAGGTTCTGATTTTTTTGTAAATATTTTTCGTTACAATCTTTAAGGATACAAAGGGTAAAACTATGAGACCTCTGTTGGTGCGACAGCATTGATAGTGCAAATAACATTCACAGCTGTAAGAACAGATTCTCTACTATTCTAAAACTACTGTACAACTACTCTATTTTGAAATACACAGCAACAATCCATTTTTCTGATGTAGATTCACATGTGGGAGATTTATTTATTTTAAACATCAACAGCTTCAAGTAATGTACTTATTTGGATTATTTGGTATCCTTTTTATATGAATTTTGAATAAGTGTAGTTGTTTTAATGAAAAATGTTTCCGTGTGTTCATAATCCACAATATGTCCACATAAATATATAAGTCGCAAATTATATTGTGCTCTTAATTGTTGACAAATTGTTTAACATTTCAATAGTTAACTTTAAACGAGATTTATTGTTGTCCAACATTTAGTGACGTTGACCTATTCATCATATAGAACAGTTGATGAAATGACGAAACAGAGCGCATATTTCTAATGTAGGTCGTATTCAGCTGCAGCTGGTGTTAAAAAAAGAAATACCAAAGAAGATTCTTGCTTCTTCTAACAGCCATTTCCTATAACGCTCAGAGGAAATGGCTTTCAGGAAACCGAGAGAGCTGTCTTTTGCAAATGAAATTGCATCATCATGTCAAAGGATCACAGCAAAACTACATCCATGGAGGTGGACACTGTTTTTCTCCAATCCAAGAGGGGTATCCTGAAAGTGGCCGAGATGGTGAGAAGCTGTGCAACATCGTGACCTGGGAGTATTTTGCGCGTCACTGCTGACGTCCGCTGAAATATCAAAAATGTACCTGTAATGTTCTGTGCACTTGAGGAAGGCGGAACAGTCACCAGGGTACACGGTGCAATTATAGCTCGGAGTCAAACGCTTGCTGTGTTATTTTGGTCACGGCGTCACTGTAGCCGGCGCGTTGGTTGCAGTCACTCGCACCAACGGCGCAGGAGCATTTCAAAGGAGGATCAGTGTTTTTTGAAAATGTGATGTGGAACCATGGGTGAAAGTCGAAGTGCACCAGGTCGCTCACGAGCGGTTCCTCTTTCTCTCTAAACTGCATGAAGGAGAACAATGTTTCAAGTCATGGCCTTACAGATGAATGATTGGTCATGTTTAGATGTGAGGTTTTTCAAATAAACCTTCCCATGAAATGCCGGAAAAAAATTTTTTTACGTGCACTCTGCGTCTCCTTTTCTGCTTCAGGTGACTCTGTTGGTGGCCTTGGTGTGTTTCGCTGTGGGTTCCGATCCCAAGTACATCGCAGCCTGGGTGCTGGAGTTCCTCGTCACGTCACTGCTGCTGTTGCTGTACCTCCTGAAACTCAACAAGAAGCTGACTTTCTTCTTTTGGCCTCTCGTGGTGGGTAATGTTTGGAAGCACAAAAGTGGTCCATTTTTCAATTAAATAATAAAAATGGCGTATAATATTGTCTTGTGATCAGAGAACGGCCTGCTGTAAATGTCATAGATGTCGCTTTTCTTCTCTGCAGGACATTTTCAATTCGGTCTTTGCGGCAGTCTACCTGATGGTGTTGAGCCTGCTGGCTTTGACCACGTACGCGTTCACCGGCACACTGGTTGGAGGGGTAAGACATTTTTCCTTAATATGATTGATTTTAGTTATTCTCTATAACTGTTAACAATATCGCTTTAGTTCATGTGCTTTAGATCAACAGTTTGAGGTTCTCAGAGACATAGCTGCTCAGTGCTCACACACACACACACACACACACACACACACACGAGTCATGTTAAGTTCATTTCCTGAGGACTTACCTCAACCACAACCTCTTGCGCTAGCCCTAACCTTATTGCCAACCCAAGCACAAGCTTATGAGTGCCGTACACAAAATGAAGGGAGGCTTCTACGATGTAAGACATAAGTGCACACACACACACACACACACACACACACACACACACACACACACACACACACTGACACTGACACACAGACACACACACACACACACTCTGAATGTTTTGTACCGTGGTGTGGGCTAATTTAGTTTTGTTTCGCTGTGCACTTGCAGATAGTTGGTTTAGTGTTGGCTGCTCTGCTCTTTGTGGACACCTACACGCTTTACAAGAACATCACGTTCAACATGCCAAGGAGTGAAAGCCAAAGTCCAGGCAATCAATGAATACATCGACTACAGGAAACAATCTGCACCCCATCGCACCACCACTTATTTGGATTTACTTTACCACAAGTTTTGAATTGAATTAAATAATTGAACCAACTAACTGTGTGTGTTTCTACATCTTCAGTGTGTAGTCTTCAGCATATTTTAAGATTCCTGCTACAAGTAAAAATAATTTAAAATTGGAATATGTGACATAATGGAAAGTATTTTTTTTTAAATTGTTTTAAGTATATATGTGTTCAATATATATATATATATATATATATCCCCCATTATATGTATATATGTAAGAGCTTCTCTTTTCTTTGTGACATCATGAGTTGTGTGTATCCTCGGCTGAGTGATTGTAAAGTTGTGTGCAGCTGGGGGCATCGCATTTCACATCTGGAGAAAAGCAGATGTTGCGCTTTTTGGGGGGGGGGGAGCTCCGCGCTCCGTTTCCGCGCAGTCACTGTTTCCGTTACCACCCCTCATGCCTCCACATATCTTTTTTTTTTTGTGCGTGTGCATTGAGTCCTCTCCGTGTGGCTCTGACGCTCGGGACGTTTTTTAGCACAGTTAGTCTGTTTTTTTTTTTTTTTGCTTTCGTTGTTTTGTTTTTTTAACAATGGGTGACATCGAGGCCCCCGACTCTGGACCGCGCCAGGCCGTGTTGCTCTCCGTCCTGCCCAGCAAAGAGTTCGCCTCCTCCAGGAAAGGAATGCTGCTCATTGCTGAAGTGGTAAGAAATGTCCATCTCCTCTCCAACTCGTCTAAAGTGTTAGTGCTGTGCCAGCGTTGCGCGCCGAGCTCGGCGCGCACTGCGTTCTGGGTTTACCGCTCTTTGTAAACGTATTTATATCAAAAAGAAAGAGTTATCGCAGTCATGGCAATATATGGTATTAGTGCACATTCAGACAATCCCCTGAAGCCACTGGCAATGTTCAATATCGCTCGGTTTTCGTCACAAGGTTTGCATTAGTAAAGGGAGGCGCGCAGAGGTGTTACTGTAACATAAGTTCAACTTTCACAACTTGGAATAAGTGTACTTATGGCCGCATCTGGATTTTGGATCATGCGCAAACGCATTTCTCACCAGTTTGCCTATTGTTTCAGATTCATCTCCAGAGATCGGTGATCAAGCTGAATAACGGCGCAAGCCTCTGTTGGTGATACAGTGTGTGCACAATCCGGCTTTTACATGTTTTTTTTTTATGGATTTCAACAAACCAGGAACTTGGAGAGAGAGAGAGAAGAGGTTGTGTGTGTGGGTGGCTGTGTGATGGTGCTAGGAATGAGGGAGGAAGGGCTCACCAGTCCCGTGCCTTATCGTGCAGGCAGGGTCTTGTGCATTGAGGACGCTCACATTTGTGTCATGTGACATTCGGCTCCCATGTTGGGCTTTGAGATTCATCCTCCCCACAGTCACATCCTTTAGCCTGTTGTCATAACATTTAGCCTGCAGCCCAGACCTCACCCCCCAGTCTCAGTCTCACTCAGCAACAAGCTCTTTAAGGAATGTGAATGTTTTGGTAGCATTTTAAAACTGTTTTCAAATTGCAAACAACCTGCTAATTTTGGGCACGGGGACCAGCACATATGTGTGTAAAGTGTATCTCCTCCTCCCTGGAGGGGGAAACAAAGGCCTTTCAGAATTGCCCAGTACCTAATATGTTTCTGGCCTCAGGACTTGCAATGGTTTTGTATTTGAAATCTCTCACATGCAAGTTCCGCTAATTGCAAAATCTTTTTTTCCCCCCCCCAGCTGATCCTACTCCAACTACAATTGGGATGAGCATTTTCCCTATTTTTCTCATTATAAATGATTTTGTGCGTTTATTGGTTTATTTTTTTAACCATCCCAGATTAAAAGGTTAACAGAATGACTCGGTAATGATAATGATGATCATTTACGGCCTCGCTCATCCTCTGCTGTGCGGTGTTTCAGTGCACTCTTTCTTCAAAAGCAAACAGGATCCCGAGGATCCTCCCTGACCCTCAGGGAGATGTCCACTTGCTAGGTGTAGCGTTAACATTTTTGAGAAGCGCAGCTGCTGCAGCAGTTTGGCTTGAGTCAGGGGAAGTTCCTGCCCTCAGGCCTGTGTGGGATGACTGACTGAGACAAAGACAAGATGGCCGGGGCCTGTTTGAGATTATGGAGTTGCTTTCATTTACGCTGATTTGCTGTGTCCATCTGCTGTAATGGAAAGCTTTAAACATGACAAGACAGGCACACTTAACTCACATTGTGCTCTTTCATTACAGCTTTGTATTTGTACATTTTCTCCCCCGAGAGTGTCGGGCGTGTCAAAGAGGGTTGGATACAGTGGAAGAGTTTATATAACGTATCAACCTGTGTGAATATTGTCTTTTAGCAGATTTAGCAGCTCATAGGAATTTGGCCTTGAAGCTGAATGGGTTTGTTCAACATCTTGTAGCAAGAAATTATTGTATTTATCACTTGGATTACATTTTTAACCTTCAGTTTCAAGCAGCTTACTTAAATAAATGTCATTCACAGTCAATAGCCTGCAAGTGCTCTCTTCAGTGTCTCTCAGTTGCCTTCAGTCAAAAACAGAAAAAAAAATGATTGAACCCTTTCTTTTGTTGTCTTAGGATGTTTGCCTTATATTTTTCCTCTCCCAATTTGAATTTCTTTTTGCTCCTAGGCTCTGTCCTTCATTTCGTTTGTGTGTTTCGCGGCGTCCACAGCAGCAGCCTTTGTCACAGTCCCGCTGCTGGAGTTCCTGGCTGCTCTCTTCTTGTTGTTTGCTTACTCCACCAAATTCAATGAAAGGTTTAAAGGCTTCCTCTGGCCTCTCATGGTGAGAACAAACTTTCACACAAAATACGAAAAATCCCTGCTTTAGAAGCAAATGGAAATATGAAATTCGATTTTTCCTCTAAATCATGGCATTTCTTTCTTTTCTCCTGAAGGATTTCATGAGATGTGTGGCAGCCTCCATTATCTTTTTCATCGTCTCCATAATTGCAGTCTCCAAATATGTTGACGGGTCCTCGAAGGCTGCTGGGGTAAAGTCAACATATAATTTCAATACATACACCTAGGCCTTTGTCTAAGGATGTATACTTTTCTTTTTTCTTTTAGTTTTTCTCATTATTTCAGGCTGTGTTCATATCAGATCTGATTCTTTTCACAGGTGTTTGGATTCATTTCCACCATCGTTTTTGCTTTAGATTTTTACCTAATTTTTAATGAGCTGGCTAATTTCCTCAAACAAGGAGGGGAGTCCAATGATGAACCATCAAGACAGCAAGGTAACACCAATAATACAAAAACCTGTAGAAAAACAATTATAGCAGAATATAGTTCCTTCAGTTTTCATAAAGGAACGCATGCAGGGAATATATAAATGGAAACTTGAAGAGAGTGAAGAATATAAAACAGAATATATATATTTTTTTTACATACACACATGCAATGAAATGAAAAGGTAATCTTAGGTATCTGGCCCAGAGGCCCGACTAACACTTATTCTGATTTTTGAATTTCAATTTTCCAGATGAGTTTTCAGACTCTGATTCAGACTGAGACCGGTCGGGATCTTCACCAGCCGATATGTTTCATTTTACAGAAGTTTTGAGAGCTGGCCATTGCTGAGCTGCCATCTGCTCCATCATGCCACAAGGTTGCATCACATCCAGGTCTGACTGATTGTGTTTCTATGACTTGCCATGGGAGACTGTACAGTCTTTCAGGGCCAAACATGTCCATGATCCACTCCAGTTTAGATTGAGTTTGATTGTTCTGCCTAGCATCAAAAGATTGAAATACCTTTAACAAATTGTGGATGGCATTCAAGATACATGCTTAAAGTAATGTGTCCGATATGTTGTTCTTTTTAGTTCCAAAAAGGTACCAGTCAGCACAAGTACTTTTGAAATAATGTTTGTTTGCATTTCATGCCCAAACTCAAACTCCGTGACTTGAATGATTTGGGGAAAATATGAATGCTATTATCAAGCTGTAAATGCCATTGTCATGAAGCTGTGAAATTGTCAAGTGTCATTATACTGAATTTTAGAAGTTTGTGTCAAAACAAAACAAATATTGAATAACCTACTGTGACATGAATAGACAATGACATAGAAACACGAAAACGGTGTCCGTAGTCAATAAATATTTAGGATCAAGTTGTTTTTAAAACGGTTTCTAAAAAGCCAAACGTGTTAAAACCTTTATCCCTTCACTTTCAGGATGTTTGTATTGGAACTGCATTCTTTTTAGTAAGGTGTTTCAAATATATTGTATATGAGCCATTTATGCTTTTACCATATTACGATTAAAAATAATGTACAGTCAATAGACCGGCAAGGTTTATTGGCATATCTAGGTTGGCTGGTTACAACCTCTGTCTAAATGTCTTAACGTGAAGTGTTTTGGGGTTTTATAAAATAAATTGAGGATCATCTTTCCTTACATTCTTTGAATTTGACGTTTGGGTTGACTGAGTTACCGGGCCATGTTGTATGACACGACAGCCTTTTCTGTATCACTGCGTTTTTATTTTCATACAGATACAAACCATCTAGTTTACCGAAAGCTTGAGAGCCTCTCCGCTTGCCCCGTATGTTTGTTGGTGTGCGTGTGTGAATAACAATAAAGGAAAGCCACTTAATGCACTATTATTTAGTTGTTTCACTCTTTGACAATTAGGCTATAATAAGGCGTTTTTTGTCAAATTTTGGACAACATCCTATGACATTTTTCACTTTTTTCACTTTTTTTTCCACCTGTACCATAATTTCTTCCATTGTTATGCAGGTTTGAAGTGCTTTTTTAAAATAACTATTTTTCAACAATATACTATAGAAAAGTGTATTTGGTAAAGTTTTGGACAATATACTATACTTAGGCGTTTTTTGTCAAATTTTGATGACATGCTATACTATGATGTTTTTCACTTTTTTTCAGTTTTTTTTCACCTCAACCGTATTTATTTGCAATGCCAACGTTGCTATGCGTGTTTCAAATGTTTTTTAAATGTTTAACTTTTTTGACATTTTTGGACAACATACTATACTATGACGTTTTCACTTTTTTCATATCTACAATATTTTCTTTCATTGCTGACGTTTCTTTGCACATTTCAAGTGTTTTTTTTATTTATTATTATTTAACATTTTCGGACCTCATTGCACAGGCGTATTTGTCAAATTTTGGACGACATGCTTACTGTGACCTTTTTAATTTTTTTCCCTTATTTTATTTCACTTCTACCATCTTTTTCTCATTTCTGACGTTTCTATGCATGTGTTTCTATGCATGTGTTTTTATTTATTTCTCTATTTTTTGCCATTTTTGGACCACATACTATAGTAAGACATTTTTTGTCCGATTTTGGATGACTTTGTTTACTATGACATTTTTCACTTTTTTTTCCACCTCCACCATATTTTTTCTTATTTCTTACAATTCTATGCATGTTTCAAGTGTTTTTAAAGTTTTCAATTTTTTTGACATTTTTGGACAACATTCTATAGTAAGGCATTTTTTGTCAAATTTGGGACGACATCGTTTACTATGCCATTTTTCACTTTTTTTTCACCCCTACCATATTTTTTCTTAAATCTGACAATTATATGCATGTTTCATGTGTTTTTAAATTTTAAGATTTTTTGACATTTTTGGACCACATACTATAGTAAGGAATTTTTTGTCAGATTTTGGACGACATTGTTTGCTATGACATTTTTCACTTTTTTTTCCACCTCTTCCATATTTAAATTTTTTTCTGATATTTCTTTCGTTTCAAGTGTTTTTAAAATTTTTGATATTTTTCCCAATTTTTGGACAGCATACTATAGTAAGGCATTTTTTGTCAAATTTCGGATGACATCGTTTACTACTACATTTTTCACTTTTTTTCCACCCCTACCATATTTTTTCTTAATTCTGATATTTCTATGAATGTTTCAAGTGTTTTTAAAAAAAAATTTTTTTTGCCATTTTTGGGCGACATTCTATAGTAAGGCATTTTTTGTCAAATTTGGGACGACATCGTTTACTATGACATTTTTCACTTTTTTTCCACCCCTACCATATTTTTTCTTAATTCTGATATTTCTATGAATGTTTCAAGTGTTTTTAAAATTTATTTTTTTTTGCCATTTTTGGGCGACATTCTATAGTAAGGCATTTTTTGTCAAATTTGGGACGACATCGTTTACTATGACATTTTTCACTTTTTTTTCACCCCTACCATATTTTTTCTTAAATCTGACATTTATATGCATGTTTCAAGTGTTTTTAAATTTTTTGATATTTTTGCCAATTTTTGGACAGCATACTATAGTAAGGCATTTTTTGTCAAATTTCGGATGACGTCGTTTACTACTACATTTTTCACTTTTTTTTCACCTCTTCCATATTTAAAATTTTTTCTGAAATGTCTGTGCAAGTTTCAAGTGTTTTTAAAATGTTTGATATTTTTTTTCCAATTTTTGGACGACATACTATAGTAAGGCATTTTTTGTCAAATTTCGGATGACAACGTTTACTACTACATTTTTCACTTTTTTTCCACCCCTACCATATTTTTTCTTAATTCTGATATTTCTATGCATGTTTCAAGTGTTTTAAAAAATTTAGATTTTTTTGACATTTCTGGACGACATGCGTAAAGCATTTTTTGTCAAATTTTGGACGACATGCTATACTTTGATGTTTTTCACTTTTTTTTCACCTCTACCATATGTTTTCTTATTGTTGACATTTCTATGAATGTTTCATGTGTTTTTAAATTTTAAGATTTTTTGACATTTTTGGACCACATACTATAGTAAGGCATTTTTTGTCAGATTTTGGACGACATTGTTTACTATGACATTTTTCACTTTTTTTTCACCTCTACCATATTTTATTTTTTTTCTGATATTTCTTTGCATGTTTCAAGTGTTTTTAAAATTTTAGATTTTTTTGCCATTTTTGGACGACATACTATAGTAAGGCATTTTTTGTCAAATTTGGGACGACATCGTTTACTATGACATTTTTCACTCCTACCATATTTTTTGTTAATTCTGATATTTCTATGCATGTTTCAAGTGTTTTACATTTTTTTGATTTTTTGACATTTTTGGATGACATGCGTAAAGCATTTGCTGTCAAATTTTGGACGACATGCTATACTTTGACGTTTTTCAATTTTTTTTCACCTCTACCATATGTTTTCTTAATGTTGACATTTCTATGAATGTTTCAATTGTTTTTTAATTTTTTGATTTTTTTGCTATTTTCGGACGACTTACTATAGTAAGGCATTTTTTTAACAAATTTGGGACGACATGGTTTACTATGACATTTTTCACTTTTTTCCACCCCTACCAAATTTTTTCTTAATTCTGACATTTCTATGCATGTTTCATGTGTTTTTAAATGTTAAGATTTTTTGACATTTTTGGACCACATACTATAGTAAGGCATTTTTTGTCCGATTTTGGACGACATTGTTTACTATGAGATTTTTCACTTTTTTTTCACCTCTACCATATTTTTTCTTATTTCTTACAATTCTATGCATGTTTCAAGTGTTTTTAAAGTTTTCAATTTTTTTGACATTTTTGGACCACATACTATAGTAAGACATTTTTTGTCAGATTTGGGACGACATGGTTTACTATGATATTACTCACTTTTTTTTCGCCTCTACCATATTTTTTTCTTCTGATATTTCTATGCATGTTTCAAGTGTTTTAAAATGTTTAGATTTTTTTGACATTTTTGGACGACATGCGTAAAGCATTTTTTTTCAAATTTTGGACGACATGCTATACTTTGACCTTTTTTCACTTTTTTTTCA
>JAFBJU010000199.1:131266-225688 GCA_016785305.1 Colistium nudipinnis
ATTTTTGGACGACATACTATAGTAAGGCATTTTTTGTCAGATTTTGGACGACAATGTTTACTATGACATTATTCACTTTTTTTTCATCGCTACCATATTTTTTCTTATTTCTGGCATTTCTATTTGTTTCAAGTGTTTTTAAAATTTTAGATTTTTTCGCAATTTTTGGACGACATACTATAGCAAGGCATTTTTTGTCAAATTTGGGACGACATGGTTTACTATGACATTTTTCACTTTTTTCCACCCCTACCAAATTTTTTCTTAATTCTGACATTTCTATGCATGTTTCATGTGTTTTTAAATGTTAAGATTTTTTTGACATTTTTGGACGACATGCGTAAAGCATTTTTTTTCAAATTTTGGACGACATGCTATACTTTGACCTTTTTTCACTTTTTTTTCACCTCTACCATATGTTTTCTTATTGTTGACTTTTCTATGAATGTTTCAAGTGTTTTTAAATGTTTTGATTTTTTTTTGCCATTTTTGGACGACATGCGTAAAGCATTTTTTTTCAAATTTTGGACGATATGCTATACTTTGACCTTTTTCACTTTTTTTTCACCTCTACCATATGTTTTCTTATTGTTTACTTTTCTATGAATGTTTCAAGTGTTTTTAAATGTTTTGATTTTTTTGCAATTTTTGGACGACATACTATAGTAAGGCATTTTTTGTCAGATTTTGGACGACAATGTTTACTATGACATTATTCACTTTTTTTTCATCGCTACCATATTTTTTCTTATTTCTGGCATTTCTATTTGTTTCAAGTGTTTTTAAAATTTTAGATTTTTTCGCAATTTTTGGACGACATACTATAGCAAGGCATTTTTTGTCAAATTTGGGACGACATCGTTTACTATGACATTTTTCACTCCTACCATATTTTTTGTTAATTCTGATATTTCTATGCATGTTTCAAGTGTTTCACATTTTTTTGATTTTTTTGACATTTTTGGACGACATGCGTAAAGCATTTTTTGTCAAATTTTGGACGACATGCTATACTTTGACTTTTTTCACTTTTTTTTCACCTCTACCATATGTTTTCTTATTGTTGACATTTCTGTGAATGTTTCAATTGTTTTTGAATTTTTTGATTTTTTTTGCCATTTTTGGACGACTTACTATAGTAAGGCATTTTTTGTCAAATTTGGGACGACATGGTTTACTATGACATTTTTCAAATTTTTTTCACCTCTACCATAATTTCTCTTAATTCTGACATTTCTATGCATGTTTCATGTGTTTTTAAATGTTTAGATTTTTTTGCCATTTTTGGACGACATGCGTAAAGCATTTTTTTTCAAAATGTGGACGACATCCTATACTTTGACCTTTTTTCATTTTTTTTTCACCTCTACCATATGTTTTCCTATTGTTGACTTTCCTATGAATGTTTCAAGTGTTTTTAAAATTTACATTTTTTTTGACATTTTTGAACCACATACTATAGTAAGACATTTTTTATCAGATTTGGGACGACATGGTTTACTATGACATTTTTCACTTTTTCACTCCTACCATAATTGTTCTTAATTCTGACATTTCTATGCATGTTTCAAGTGTTTTTAATTTTTTTTAGATTTTTTTGCCATTTTTGGACGACATACTATAGTAAGGCATTTTTTGTCAAATTTGGCACGACATCGATTACTATGACATTATTCACTTTTTTTTCACCTCTACCATATTTTTTTTTCTGATATTTCTATGCATGTTTCAAGTGTTAAATTTTTTTTAGATTTTTTTGCCATTTTTGGACGACATGCGTAAAGCATTTTTTTTTTCAAATTTTGGACGACATGCTACACTTTGACCTTTTTTCACTTTTTTTTCACCTCTACCATATGTTTTCTTATTGTTGACTTTTCTATGAATGTTTCAAGTGTTTTGATTTTTTTGCCATTTTTGGACGACATGCGTAAAGCATTTTTTTTCAAATTTTGGACGACATGCTATACTGACCTTTTTTCACTTTTTTTTCACCTCTACCATATGTTTTCTTATTGTTGACTTGTCTATGAATGTTTCAAGTGTTTTTAAATGTTTTGATTTTTTTGCCATTTTTGGACGACATACTATAGTAAGGCATTTTTTGTCAAATTTGGGACGACATCGTTTACTATGACATTTTTCACTCCTACCATATTTTTTGTTAATTCTGATATTTCTATGCATGTTTCAAGTGTTTTACATTTTTTAGATTTTTTTGACATTTTTGGACGACATGCGTAAAGCATTTTTTGTCAAATTTTGGACGACATGCTATACTTTTGACTTTTTTCACGTTTTCTTATTGTTGACATTTCTATGAATGTTTCAATTGTTTTTTCATTTTTTGATTTTTTTTGCCATTTTTGGACGACTTACTATAGTAAGGCATTTTTTGTCAAATTTGGGAAGACATCGTTTACTGTGAGATTTTTCACTTTTTTTCACCCCTACCATTATTTTTCTTAATTCTGACATTTCTATGCATGTTTCATGTGTTTTTAAATTTTAAGATTTTTTGACATTTTTGGACAACATACTATAGTAAGGCATTTTTTGTCCGATTTTGGACGACATTGTTTACTATGACATTTTTCACTTTTTTTTCACCTCTACCATATTTTTTCTTATTCCTGACATTTCTATTTATGTTTCAAGTGTTTTTAAAATTTTCAATTTTTTTGACATTTTTGGACCACATACTATAGTAAGACATTTTTTGTCAGATATTGGACGACAATGTATACTATGACATTATTCACTTTTCACCTCTACCATATTTTTAATTTTTTTCTGATATTTCTATGCATGTTTCAAGTGTTTTAAATTTTTTTGATTTTTTTTGACATGTTTGGACGACATGCGTAAAGCATTTTTTGTCAAATTTTGGACGACATTTGTATTTTTTGTCTTTTTTTCCAACACTACCATATTTTTTTTTCTAATTTCTGACATTTCAATGCATATTTCAAGTGTTTTTGAAAAAAAATAAAAATAAAAATGTTTGGATGACATTGTATCGTAAGGCGTTTTTTTCAACTATTGGACAACATGCTATAATTTTGCATTTTCATTTTCTCACTTTTTTTTAATCTTTACCATACTTTTTTTTTCCCATTGCTGACTTTTCTATGCATGTTTCAAGTTTTTTTGAAATATTTGATGTTCTTGACAATTTTGGATGGCATTTTTTTACCTCAGACATATATTTGTGTATTTGTGATGTTTTTATTAATTATTTGATTTTCTTTTTTAATTTGTGACATTTTTGACGTATACTATTATCAACTGATAATAGTACTTGCACTTTTTTCTTTTATGAAAACAAATTTAAATAAAGACCACTATATACTGATTAGTGGATACTGATTTTTTTTCATACATTGTGGCACTCATTACCAGTGAAAAAAATAAAAATAAAAGGAAAAGAACATTTCCCCTCCAATTTAATTTAAAGAGTCTGATTGTGAACACCGTTTATACTATAGTCTGGAAACAAATGGAAAACTTCTCGTTTCCTCTCATAAATACACACTTTTATTCCATACGTTTTACATAAAGAAAGCAGTGCCTTGAAAGCTTTTGAAAAATATGTTCGGGGTATGTTATCAAAGACATAATGCACTTGATGAGTTTGTTGCTGTACAAGCCAAGATTGCTATAATATCACTCAAAAACTATTTCATCAGTATTAAGTGGCAGATATAAATACACATATGATTGTCTTTTTATACAATTATTTCAGTCACTGAACTGAAGATAATTGACAGAAGAACATGATGTGTTACTTAAAAACAAAAGAAAAGCCTAATTGATCAAACATTATAGTGTGAAAACCTCTGAGGCTACTTAGGATACCACGCAGTTTTTATTTTCCATCGTGGCTAACATTCAAACTCACTTACAAATACACTGGTCCTGTACTTGTTCACACAAAATACTGTGTTTATCTGGTTGTAACTAACCTTGCTCTATTGGAGATGTAAAGAATGCATTTCTGATGAAGACCACGAGGTGGAGCCATTGAATCAATTTAGACCCTGCAGAAGCCTAATACATAGTTATCATATAATAAAGGAAACATACGCATGTGTAGCTGAAATGTTCATTCAATACATCAGTACAATGTAAGACAACACCATTAAATAGACATTTCTTTCTTCATACTGAAAAACAAATACAAAGTGATTTGTGTGACGAATCTGATTAGCAATCTGTGTATGAGCATTACAGCACCTGCATATGGAATGCTAGAAATTTTGTAGAACATCAAATGTGTGTGATATTCTGTAGATACCTACAGCCACATCTAATTCAACAATAACACAGAATTAAACAGATTTAACTGTTGCTAAATGTACAATGTTTTCATCTCACTGTCTCTGCCTTCACTTGACTTATTTTTCACTTTTTCAGTTTTCTATGATAGACCTGTCACATGTAATAATTGAGAAGGCATTAGAAAAGTCAGCGTTGAGGTTGAGGCACTCTGATTTAATTTAAAATCATTGAGTAGGAGTAAAAGAGTGAAGGAGTATGTCAATACCTGAGGTACAATATAGGCTAACGGCATTGATCTTGAGCAGGTCACCTGCTGGTGTTTGCTTGGAAATTAATCTCAGTGACGTACCATTTAAGTTACCTGAAGCCTTTGATAAGTGCAGAAGTAACAACATACCGATTACCTTATCTTTGGAGGGCTAGTGAAAACATTTTTTAAAAACCTCACACACAACTAGAACAAAAAATCAATGGATGAAGTGTGACCAAATTTTCACTTTGGTTCTAAAAAAAAGAAAAAAAAAAAAAAGACAATTTTGACCATTTATTGTACTTGTCATTGTTTTGTACGATAGAATCACCCAGTGCGGTTAATGTATAATTGTCAATGGCAAAGAACTGAGTTGTGGATTAAGGTCACTAAAGGTCATGTCAAATGCATTTGCAAAGTTAGACAAAGAAGAAACAAACTCTTAGGATAGCATGTGTAAGCCTTTCCAAGTTTTAAAATATTAATAGGACTAAAATAACCCACTCCAGCTTCAAAGGTAGGGCAAAAGACTAATGTCTGATCAATAACGTCATGATGCCTCTGCTGTCTTCCTACAGGTCATTACATGTGTCACCCGCAATCACATTCATGAACGTAGGCTTTATAGACAGCAGCGTTGTATAGGCAAACTGTTCAAAATCTGATTCTTCTTCTTGGCTTCATTCACAGTGAAACAAAACTTTGTACAAAGTCAACACCTAGGTCGAGCGGAAGCTGATGTGCAGCTGCAGTGACGTCCACCTATGTGTAAGTCATCCTTTACACTGCTCTAGAGAAGCCTTGAGAATGAAAAGTTGTGCAGAGAAAGCCTTTAATTCTCGAGACGCTTCTTGTGAAACTGCAGCCTGGGCGCCCGCTAGGTAAAGCCAAAAGAGACGAAGACTTACTCTGCAGCTGAAGAGGCCGAGAGCACAGGAGAGTTGGTATGGCGAAAAGTCAGAAGCGTGTGGTGAGCTTGTGATGGCCTTTCTGTAATAGACCTATATGAGTCACTGTCGTGAGGGCAAAGTAGTGTCCATCTTATGTTACCTTGCGTCTTTTTAACTGTCCACCAGCGCTCATGCCAACTCAGGTCTCGCCTCCATTTCTCCACGAGATGCTGTGCGTGCTCGCATGTACTCGCTGCTCTGGGGCGCCCTCTGACATCCATTGCCAAGACGCCACCTCCGTACTGCCAGGAAGGTGTTAATTCCATACACACAGGTCACCAGGAAGCCAAAGATCTGCATACGAGTGCCAACAGGAAGCAGATTATCAAGGTCTCAATTGAAATGGGAAACTAAACACATATCTTGTAGATCT
Source organism: Colistium nudipinnis (assembly GCA_016785305.1). Lineage (NCBI taxonomy): Eukaryota > Metazoa > Chordata > Actinopteri > Pleuronectiformes > Rhombosoleidae > Colistium > Colistium nudipinnis. The sequence goes on from JAFBJU010000199.1 coordinate 137,121, forward strand.
TTTGATAGGTCAGTGTAAATTTGTTGGTGCGACTTGAAACATGTAGTTAGGATAGAAACTTGAAAATCAGCAAAAGCACATTAAAGTGAATTTGTAGATATAGTTCTATAAATACAAACATTGTATATCGTTAACAAATTTGAGTTTATTTGCATGTAGAGCGGGGGAGCAGTGGAGGTCAGATAATTCAGTGATCAGTGTGGTCAGTCCACAGTCACCTTAGTTTCTGGCTTATGCTGCTCACACCTCAGTTGATTTATAGTCATGCATGCATCCTGGATGAAATGCCTTGAAAGAATGTTAATAAATATTTAAGACAGAGACATTTATGAAAGTCTGCTTCAGTTGCATTGAAAAAACGGGCTGGTTGGTTTTGACTACTCACCACAGCTGCTATCTCCGCTCCAGTGTTGTGGTTCATGCAGGCCAACACGAGAGATGACATGAAGAAGAAGAAGGTGCTGGCCGCGGTGTTAACCAGGTCCTGGAGGAAGACACAAAACACATCAATCAATTTACATTTACGATGCGCAACGATACTAAAACCACCAAGTATTTGCAAAATTCAATAATGAATAAAAAAATTATTTATTGCTCACTTCTATTTCTTCTAAGTACGTAAAAAAAAGTGCAGGAACACTTGTAAAGAAAGAAAGAAAGAGGGAGTCTTCCTTGCCATCGCCTATCCTTTAACCCTAATTCTATTCTTATAACCCTACAAAGTGGAACCCTATCCCAATCCCCTAACCCCTAACCCTATCCCAATCCCCTAACCATAACCCAATCCCCTAACCATAACCCAATCCACCAAACCCTAACCTAGCCCTAACCCTAACTCATGTGGTACCGTTTGATTTGGAAAGGGCATCAATGGAGGGCAGAGGAAAACAGAAAGTCGATGAGACTTAGCCAACTTCCGGGTATCTACGACCTTCTTAAGTTATTCCAAAAAGGTGGTGAACATCCCCTAACCCTAACCCAATGCCCTATCCCCATCCCCTAACCTTATCCCTAACCAAATCCCCTAACCCTAACCGTTACCCAATCCCCAAACCCTGATCCAATCCCGCAATCCCTTAATCCCTATCCCCTATCCCTAACACCTAACCCAATACCCAATCCCCTAACTCAATCCTCTAACCCTATCCCAAACCCCTAACCCAATCCCCTAAACCAATCCCCTAACCTTATCCCAATCCATTAACCCTAACTCTAACCTAATCCCCTAACCGTAACCCAGTCCCCCAAGCCAATCCCCTAACCATAACTTTAACCCAATCCCCTAACCCAATCCCCTCACCCGAGTTGATGATTCATATGATCGGACAGTGAATGTGGCCCTTTTTATTTTATAATTAAAATAAAATCATATTATGTGATGTTATCCAAAAAGCAACATGTCTGCGAATTATTCGTAATCAGTCCATTATTTCATGAGGTAGGATAAACATTGAACATGCTAGAGGAAGTAAAAGCAAACTTGACCTGTGACCACTGACCACCAAATTCAAATCCCTTCACTAATCAGTCTCAGTGGATTATGCCAAATTTAACTTCACTTTTTGGGGGATTTTTTGACAAATCTCATTCAGAAGAATGTGATGTCACAATCAACTTAACCGTTGATCATCAACATGTAAATACATAACTACCTTATCCCAGTGGAAAAAGGAAAGGGACATTACATGTTTAAAAACAGGGCAGTGCCCATCAAAAATTAGGAAAAACAAAAAGCACAACTGCTTCGTAGGAACATTATGTCAACATAGACAAATGCATGCACATCATTCACGCATGAGAGAAGTAAGGACACACTTCCCTTTGATGTTGTTCTCTCCTATTATCAGTGGTTAGGGAAGGGTTAATAAGAAAGGGCTCTGCCTGGCTGACTGGGGCACAGCCCTCGTGATCAGGTAGGTGATTGTAATCATGGCAAATGTGGTTTCTCATATGACCCACAAGGCACATACAATGGCCATGTCACAAACACTTGACGCACACATGCACAAGGGACAGAGGAGGCAGACTCACGAGTGGACAAACACTGTGACAATGGGTGACCGATAATGTGATTTAATCAGTAACACATTTATATGGAACCATGGCAGCCCGTGCTAACTGGCACGGTCAATGTACACCAGCGGTGTACAAAATGTTCACTTTCAACTGAAATCATAACCCCCTCCATTGCACACACACACACACACACACACTCTCTCTCAAAAAAACACTACAAACATTGCAGTCATTGTACACAGGCACACTTGTGTAACTTGACCAACTGGCTGAACAGGTAACATTGTATATTCACATACCAGTTTCCCTTTCTCATGCGCAAAAAAACTGCTCCAAGATTCACTCCCTGGACTTCGGTCAGCTCAGTTCACCTTCTGACTATTTGCTTCATTCTCTCCCACATTCCAGGCCTTATCCAGGCCGACATAATGCAAAAACTAAGACAACACTAACACAAACTTGACCCAAACATTGGCTTTCTGACTTATTATTGGATTATATCATTGTTATATAATCTTCTCTCATTCTCTCTAGCAGCTGAATTTCAGTACAAACTGCACAAAATACATTTCACAAGATTTAAAGATTGTTCATTTTTGACCAGAAGAATATATTTAAAGAACACTCTAGTTAGCCATTTGACCTTTCCCAGATCCTGGGATGGCCTCCAGTTGAATCATCAGTCAGATTACACATTGTTTAAAAGCACAGAGCTTCATTTGTCTATCTATACAATTAATTTTAAGATCCCAAACACTTAAATGAAATCAGAAGTATTCTGGACCAGTGACAGCATATTACGAAATTTGAATGAATGCCTGTTAGTAGTATTAAAACATGTAATCTTCCATTATACTGTGTGTGGTTCCATATTTAGTTGTACTCCCAAAAGCAGAGGCTATTAATACCCATCTTACTGCCTCTATGGAAACCCTGGAGGATGCAGCACAACACTAATTATGAAGACATGCTCCTGAAAATTGGAGAGAGTCCCAAAGGGCCAGAAAGCTTCAAGTCAAAAAAGCAGATGCTTTTTGAAGATAGCAGGGAAGAAAATGTCATGCATGTTGTCTACTTGGGTGGCAAATTTCAGCTGTCAAAGTCCAGGGAGCTTTTATTGGATTCCACGTGTGTTAGTTAAAATACAAAATGAGTAAAGTGGTTCCTAGTCTAAACTGATGATAGATTGATGACGATGGCAAATAATGACCACAACTCTAAGATGTGTGTGTGGATTCAGGAGAAGAGACGGAGGCCATATCACTAGCAGAATTACATGGGGTCAAACAGAGAGACATAGATGGATTCACATACACATGCATACATACTGTATGTAAAGACGATATATACGGGAACTTCTTGTTCATGTGGGAAATTATTTTTAACCCATCAACAAGCTCAACCCTTTTCTTACGATATTATCCATTTATTAACTGATACATTGACACTGGTATATGTGTGTTGTAGGGATGTAAACGCATGATAACACAATGTTTAAATAACTTAAATCTTAATCTCACTTAAATTCCGCAATATGCGGAATGACAGGACATGAGTCCAGACCCGAGAATGTAGTTCACACAAACTGGTTAAAGTTAAACACTTTTGGCACACAGGCAGTTCTCTGTGTGTGTGTGTGTGTGTGTGTGTGTGTGTGTGTGTGTGTGTGTGTGTGTGTGTGTGTATGCGTTTTCGTGCGTTCTTGGAGTTGCCCCATTTTTTCCACTAGAACCCCCTAAGCGTGACCAGCAGTTACTTGGCAGTGACAATTAAGAACGGTCTGCCTCCATCTGTCTCTCTGCTGAGCAAGATACGCTCATTCGCGCAAACTAAAGCATAAAATTCGACTAAATCACTGAATGTCACCGAGCGACTTAACGACAGGGTCCAAGAACTGCATTCATTTCATTGTGGGGGGAGTGGGGGTGGGGTCAGGAAACTGTGTTTCCCCTTTCACTGCGGCCAAAGTCATCATAGATGAAGTGGATGAGATCGGATCATGTAGCATACAATTGTACAATCAGAACCTCCTTTTGAGACTTCAACCCGATTATAATACAGCTTAACTCATCGAGTAATGTCAGAGTAGGGCAGAAAAAGGGTTGGCTTTTAACACTGACATGTGTGTTCATGGTGACATTCCCTGGGGCCTATTTGACTGGGGCAGCTTTGAACTTGATAGACATAAACAGCGTGAGGTGGAACCCACACTGTGAGAGCAAGTAAACACCGTAGCCTTGTTAGTGACTAGTACAGTGGGGTATTACAGCTTAGAGTAAGGACAGAGATGGGGAAGTCGGGGCGACACCCATATCAAGTCCCATAAGTCGTACAACACTTTTCTAACTTTATGTGAACAGCAGCAGAAAATATATATAGCACATGATCTTTTTCACTAAATATGAAAACATTGTGATTTCTGGAAACCGCTATTATGCACAAACCAAAGCCAAGTAGAGTCTAATTTCTTTGCAATGCTGTGAGCTTAACAACGCGCGCGCACGCACACCCATAACTACTAATCACCTGAGTGGAAAAACAATTAACTAGTCAGAGCTGACAGGACAAAGGCCAGTGAGCCTCAAGAGAAAAAAAAACACAACATCTGAGAACACCATGAACAGGGGGATTACGGATCATATGGCCTGGTCTGATCCCCGGTATCTGGTAAAAGTTCCTAGATCAGCGCTCTTAAATTAGCTCCAGCCTCTCTGACACCGTAAAAACGCCTTCAACTATAGTGCCGTTCTGCCAATAATAAAAGCCAAAGGCACACAAGCTTTTCATGCTTGCGATGAAATATGGCACAAAGGATACCATAAAGCAATCTCATAGCTGTGTTTGAACAAATGGCCTCACATCCATTGTTTTACGAGGGTTACTGTAAGCCGTGTGGCCACTGGAGACGCTTAAAAGTTTTTTTCCACTTCTCTTTGTAAAAGTGCTGGCTGCGGCTCAGAACACACCAGTGGGTGTGGGTATTTAGGCCAACCAGTGTCTGTTGGAGAACACCCACTAGCTCATTTGTTCCCAGCTGACAATGCGTAACCTGGAGGTAAGACTGAAAATGTATATTTTCTCGGATCTACACTAAACTGCAGTCTCACAGTTACGCCGAGTATAACAAGTTTGTATGGAGCTTTTTCCTTCATTCAAGCGGATATCCGTACAGAGCAATATGATGTAGAAATAAGACCATCACTATTACGCGTATGAATAATGAGTTGAATAAAGGGAAGAGTAACAACAGGTTGATTGCACATTATAGGCTGTTAAAACTTTTTGTGGAACTTTTGGTGTGATATGATGATATGTATCCATGGGGGCTAAGGCTAGCCACAGAAGTGATACAAGCTGAGAGCCAAATGTGTGCACATTAACAATATATGTTTAATCAGCACAGAAAACAGAGCAATGCTTATCCTTAACGGGAATGTCATAGGAGAGTTTTTCACTTGTTTCCAATGAGGAAAAACATTTTTTGGGATAAAAATCGAAGTAAGTGTTGCCTATGTAAATTTTGCAAAGAAAACACTTCTACTCTACACTGTTTTCACACTGTCTCCAACGATTGCCAGACACCTCCAAATATCAAATAAGTCTGTAAAGATGACTCCCTGTACGTACCGTGAAGCTCCAGTTGACATGGGGCACCTTGGTGTGCAGGTTGAGACTGAAGATCAAGAGGAGGACTCCAGTCACCACGAAGGCACTGCAGCTCACAAACTCAAAGAAGTAGACCCCTCCACAGGGAGAGCACATCATGATGGTCTCTATGCAGATGAAACCAATGAGCGAAAAAACCTGAGGCGAGAAGAACAGGGGAGACGGGTGTTAAGGTTTTCCCGGAAAGAAAATTTGGCTTTCCAGCAAATTTTGATTTCCAGATGATGAGGCGATTGTCATGTGAATAAACCTGTGACCATAATCCCATCTCATGAGTCCTGTCTTAAGCCAACATCCATCAGAAAACCACAGTATGGGAGGAATTCATGTATCTTTGATTTGCAAATGGCTTATAGAATTTCCTAGAAATCTCTGTTAGTGTAATTCCATGCAAAGTAAACCATAATGTCCTGTGACTGATCGAGAAAACCGCTGGGATTCCTTGTCAGTAAAAATACATACAACAGATTCTTGCCAAAGTCATGTAGGTCTCTCAGAAGTGGTTGTAGAATAAGTCTTAACCTTGTTTATAACAAAGGTAATCTGAGTCCTAAAGAAATATTTTAGGTTAATCCCATAGCTGGGATTGTTTGAGAAACCCGAAGTAGATTTTGAGCTGATCCGAATTCAAACTGAATCCAGCCCAGCTTGCAGCATCTCATGAGACTGCATGAAAAACAAATACATCTGAGAACAGCCCCAGAGAGTCTCGTTTTCGTCTCCGAAAAGTGTGGACTGACAGCAGTGAACCGTCAGTGGCAGAGTCGGCCGTTTGTGACAGACTCCTTCTCTGTCCTGCACCTCACAGGACACTGTTAATGCGCTACTATCTGCAGATGTTAGTGCGTTACCACAGTCGACAGGAGTCACATTACCTGTGACACACTCAAGTGAAGACAAGCGAAAACAAATCCCCCGGGCCGGCCATCGTGAAGACAAAGCTTCACATTGTGCAGCGGATGCAGCCTCATTAAAGCCGCGTGCTGTAGTCGGATCAGAGTCCATCTGTGGCTGTAGGACAGCCAGGGTGGTTACACCCAAACAGGAGTGGGGGGCTGCTCGGGCTGATGGATGATGTCATGTCTCTTGAAGAAAGCATATTGCTTTCCCCAGGTCCCTCTGCAGCAGGTGTCAGGCAGACACAGGGGAGGAGACATGGGGTCCCAGAGCTCCATACTGTTTATTCTTGCAAGTGATGATTTCATATCAACTTTCAACCATACGCAATCTGGTTATCATGAGTGCGTGATCGCGCACATCAACTCCTTCTCTTTTCTCTCCCACGTGCATGCACATTCTTATCTTTGGGATTATGCCCGTTCCTAGTTGCCTTGAAGGCCTCATGGGCCAAAATCCCCTTCTTAAACACCATCTGTTGTGGACAGAAAATGAGAAAAGAGGCCTCGCTGCTGCAGAAACCAAGCAACATAATAGGCTGCACTCCCAAAGGAATGGGACCTCATGCACAAAGAAACAACCAAAAATGTTAGAGTTTTTTAAGCAGCAGCCCACAGTCATCTGTGTGATGGAAAATGTGGCCTGAATGCAGGTTATATTTCACCCCAGAGGACATGGCAACGGCAACGGCATCCATGTCTCCACACATGCATGCACAACGCTCTTGTTGTCTTTGTGTCTCCCCACACACTCCGAATAAGTAAAGTTTCAACCAGAGGAGAATAGAGTACATGGTGTCCCTCTCAGAGCAGGAAGTGCTTGCTGACATTTGGGAGCGCCTGGTAACTTCATTACTGAAAATTCACAGAGAAAGAAAGAAAGAAAAAAGAAAAAAACACCCCACCATAATATGTAACTACAACCTGTTAGTAAAGCTCCTAAAAAGAGAAAAAGCGTGGGTTCACACAACATTAATGAGATGAAGTTATATGGCTTGTTGGGAATTGAAAGGGAGTCTGGTTGGTATATGGTCAGGAACCACAAGGTATCAAATTCCTGTCCGGGCAGAGGGGGCATGAGGTGAATATCGGTTGGACACTGTTGACCTAGTCATTGTGAAAAAAACAAAGCAGCTGTCGATATGGACACACCTCGCTCAGGTTACATCCCACTGGAGGTTGTGTCTGACCAGCACAGGGTCAACAGGTACCTGTGTATCCTTTCAACCAAGGAACGACTCGCTGACTAGCTCTTTAAAAGGCCTGTGCAAATGCATTTAAGTGCCCTTATGTGAAGCAACTACACTGGCCTATTAGAACATAAGAACTCTGGTCTCCACAGAGGGAAGCAAAGCTGTTCTCAGTAAAAAGGGTCAACGAAAGTTAGGAGCTAATCAAATGATATACCATCATAGAGCAAACAAGGCCAGGGTGTGGGCGTCATATTAAAAATGCTTCCTTGACAGATTCATTGGGAAAGACGGACAAAGAAGTGACATAGCAGGCAAAAAAACTTAAGTTAAGTTAAGGAACAATTCAGTATGTACCGTACCAGTCAATTTTTCATTGCCGCTAAATCCATAGAACTCATTTCTGTACAGAGAGGATTCATTAACACGTGACACAGGGATATAAATAACTTAGGATTGAGCAGAAACTGTGCTATATTAGGTGCAGTAGATCACATGCAGTCAGTTTTGCATTGTCATCTTAGTCTTTCCCTTCTTAAAAGATCATGATGAAAGGCCCCACTGGCACACAGTTAAATGATTAGAGGAGGGAGCAGTAAAGATGCAAGCCAGTGCAGCCATTAAAGCCTGGCGGCAAGCCTTGCAAGCTTCCTCTGAGGTGCTGAATGTAAACCTGTATGACTTTCATTTTTCCTGTCCTCGTCAGTGAATGAGGCAGGACTAGCTCAAACTGGAAAGGCTGTATGCGAGCTGAACAAACCCTTCAAGTCAACAGAAGGAGTAGACACAAGATTGGTGAAAAGATAATACTTTTTTTTTTACCATAGCTGTGCAATTGCTGCTCAAAAAACATTAAAAATAGCAATAAAATATACAATTATGTTCACGTTTGTGCTTGTGCACATCATCTGATCACATTGTATAACTTTTTGCAGCATATACATTCTATTTGCATCAGTACAATGTATGCAGGTGTTATTTACTAGGTTCTGCGTAAGGGCCCTGTTGTGCAGACACAGGAATGCCGAATGCTGCAAAACTACAGAAGTAACATTGTTCTTGTGCTCCCACTGAATACATTTTACAAATGCAAACTGTAAATGCCATCGCATGTTCCAAACTTACCCGACACCCGTGACAGATGACCTCCTAACCTAACTTCCCACGTAGACAGAGGCAAAAATCACCGGTGTCTGCAACAGCACAGGCTGACCCTGCTGGGAAAACTCAGCCACCCGCAAGATGATCATTCTTCTCAAACACACGACTTTACCCAGACAAGTCGAGAGGTACTAACTATGCAGTAGTATTGTCCAGCAGTTTGGCCATTCAGTTTGCTTGTGCAACCCACAAATGTTGTTTGAGGTAATTGCTAGTTTCCTCAGCTCCATGGTTTTTCCTGTTGTGGACGCACGGCTTCATGTGTGTGAGTGAGCAGGCCTGTGTCTGGGTTTTTTGGCAGCAGAAGAAGAGAAATGTCTGTGGCTTGATAGATATTTCCTCCTCTGGTGAATCGTCGGAGCTTTGGGAGCATTCACTTTGCTTTGTTGTTGCCTCTTCCCCCTGTTCAGACCTCTGGTTTAGGTGTGCGGATTCCACATAGCAGTGAAAGTGTACATTTTCACAGTGACCTTTGCTTACAAGAAAGCTAATGATTGTATTTTGTAAAAAAAATAAAATAAAAATACACAGATATCACCAGGCAAATGGCTCTGTTGATACACAGTTACTTAACATGTTCAGGAATTTAGGGGACAGAAGTGTTAGAGCAGTGAGCAGTCACACAGAGGGCAGGGATTATTATTATTATATATTTTTTTTTTGTTTACACTTACTTGCAAACGAGTAAAGCACAAGCAATCAAGCCCCTTAATAAAACACGGGTGTATCACAAGAGGTAGAAAAACCTCAATAAAGGTCACTACAGTAGTAACACAGTTAAAGCATACAATGTGCCTGTGGAATGTAACCAATTGTGGTTTCCTTCAAAATAAAAGTCCAGAGAGAGCACTATGGCAAGTTGTGCAAAGCATGGCTGTTGTGAGAACTGTGGTCCAGCCCATTTATCCATTATATTACAACATTAGCATGTGCACTAAAAGGGGTGTATTAAGGACGGTAAACAAGGGCAGGGTTGGGAGGGTTACTTCAAAAAAAGTTAGAAGGTAAATAGAAACGTAACCCAAGTATAGTTATGTAACCTGATTACTTGTAGTTACTTTCGAATTATCTCAATGCCAAATACGCGAATAAAGACAATGGTTGTTGGTTCAAAAGCCCCTTCTGGTTAAATTCTTGGTAGTATCCCCAAAACAAGATAGTTCCCCCTTTAAACCTGCAACAGATGTGTAATGGTTCTAAACTACAACACAGGGGAGGCAAAATAATGCAGAGGATACCAAGGACATAACGCTATGTTTGGGTAGCCCGTTTGATCCCGATACAATCCACGACTACGCAATGTTTCCCAATTTTCCTAACTGATCGTACTATTGATGCTGGCAGATACGTGAGCATTACTTGTGGTGCGTGCATGTAGTGGAACTTACCACTTCGACCGCCTTTAGGATCCCAAAGTATGAGCGGAGGTACTCCACGTCGCACCTCAAGCCGCCGAGGAGGCTCCGCGCGTGGACGGGCTCGGTGGTGGGCTGGTACGGGCTGCTGGCCCCGGAGATCATGGAGGTGTTGGAGGCCTCGCCGTCAAAGCCCTCCGTCTCCTCGGTGGTCCTCATGGTGGTTTCCGGGAGGGAAAGCTGGACTCTCGAGAGGAAACGCTAGGGCATTAATAGCCGAAGCAGCCGCACGGGGGGTCTACCTGGGTGCGCAGGTTGTGTGCGGGACAGCACACGGTGTTCCACGGTGGATGGAGGAAACAAACCAGACCAGATGGTCCACTTCGCATCGCCTCCCCGCGGCGGAGGGGCCGGTTTGAGCTCTGGAGCAGTTGGAGGAAACGCACACAAAAAAGGGAAACCCCCCCCCCCACCGTTACACAGTCGCCCCGCGGCGTTTTCCTCCTGCGCACACACGCTGCTGCGTCTCTCCGCGTACAACTGTGCAAGGCGGGTCACTTGTTCGAGTCCAAGTGTCACTGTGCCACGGACGGTTCAGCGGCGGCACGGAACACAAAACGCCCGCCGAGCTGCGTGGCTGCTGGCCGACACCGAGCGGTCATCTCGTGTCCGTGGCGGCCCACAGACGGAGAGAGCGTGTGTGTGTGTGTGTGTGTGTGCGTGTGTGCTCCGAGTGTGAACTTCCAGAGGCTATTCTTCGGCTCGACCCGCAGCGAGGCTGTCTCCGCTCGCCGTGGATGAGACGCAGCTTGTCTCCGCCCCTCTGGAAATTGCACATTCTTGTGTAGGCCGTCCGCCAGGTTTCATGTGTCCCCGAACAGCCCGCAAACCCGACCCGACAGGACCCACCTCTGCCTGCTGTTCGTCTCCCGGCTCTTCCTCCTCCTCCTCCTCTTCCTCCTCCACGGGCCTATTCTCTGCGAAGATCTGCCTGATCAAGTGATCCCTCCAGTCCGTCCTTTTTCTGTCACTCTTGGGGCAGCATACTATATCGGTATATTGAGCCTCAGTTTTGGCTCTATTAAATGCCGATGCCTAGTTTCACCCTGAAACTCACTTATAAATATTAAACAAATAGTTGTGGCTATTTTACCACAGCCATTACAATGGTTTGACCAAGTGCATAAAACAAAGGGACGCAAAGTGGGTTAGGGGTCTATTAATAACTGATTTCTCTTTTTTTTTTACAACAAACGCCTACGAGTTTGTCAAAGGTCGCGTCAATGTGACAGGTAGATTTACAATTCGGATGTGTGCATATACTCTGTAAAAAGAGGATAAGCATGATTTACTCTATAACTGGGATGGTTGGACCACTCTACACTATGCCATGCTGCCCTCCCATGGTTTCTATTGGAAATGAAATGTTGCCTGAAGGACAACAGAGGGGTTGAAGCCTGGCACTGGGCCTGTTTAGAGATAACAGGAAAGATGCCTTTTAGCCAGAATGACCAAGATGAAAATGAAGAAGAAAAAAAAAAAAAGTACCGTTATATACATTTGGATTTCATTAGAAGTGCATAATTGTGTCGTATATTGTATAAACATTACTTTTTGATGGATACAAATCGAGGGGACAGTCCTGGGACACAGTATTCGACATTAAATAACGCATCTTTCATTAATTTATTTGGATATGCAAATAAGCATATCAGCAAAAGCATTTGTTCAAGTGAAAAGGTGGAGCACACAGGAAATGATTGCTAATGGACATTATCCCCATTTCATATTATGCTTCAGTATGGGAATGGAATTAACGGTTATGCAGTAAACAAATAAATATATTGTGATGAAGGCTTTTGTTGTTACAAGAGAAATCAATACACTGTATAACTTGATGCAAAAATAATGTTTTCAAGTTAACCAAAGTTTAGATTCTTGGTTTTATTGAAGCCAGGGGTCTGATAAACATTTTCCTTATCTTTGTCAGCATAAGAAGCTAGAATCCACATGGCAGCTTAGATGGCTACAGAATTGTGTTAAAGTCATACAATCAAACTTCCCAATTAGTTCAGGACACAAAAATGCAGCCAGCCACGTGTTTACAATATCATGACATCCTGAATACAAAAGTACTGGAAGCAGAAGCTCATAGTCTCATATGTATGTAGACTATCAATAGTGGTCGAAGGCAATTCAGTTAGGATGCGAGGAGACAGTTGCTTTTAACCGATGTTCGAGTACAAAAGTTACAAGATCTATTGATTATTCAATCTTGGAAGCAACATTCAATTTTCTTGAAGCGCAAGTGCAACTCTGAAACCAAGAAGCATGGGAGCACTTCATTCCACTCAGCTAATTCACTAAATTATAAAGTGTGGTCATGTTTCATTACGATGGATCAGCAGTTAGGTTAGGGGGACATAATTAAACAAGAAGGTTCAATGGGCAAAACGTGTAAAACAAAACAAAATATGCCTATATAAGACATAAAAACAACAAAGGCCTGTTTCAATGGCAAAATAAAGACAACCCAGAAAATAAAGGGACAATATTTGGCTTATCTGCTTCAAGATGCCCCCAATAAATCCCAAAATGCAAGGAATTATTCCATAGTTAACCATAAAGGGCACCTTCAATAACATACGCAGCAAATGCAGATAAACAATGCAGTTTTACGGTGTAGGATGACTTCTATGTTCATTGCTAAGTGATTTAACAAGGCAAGGCAAAAAGCAAAATATGCCTTCTGTTTCTTTAACTGTAGCAACAGGGAATTGATACAAGTGTCCATGGAAAAGTGCTTAATTAAACATGAGGCTTTAGTTGTGCTTTAGCCACCTGGCCAACAGATCCTCAGGTGCACATTCCACCCAGTCACAAAAAAATAAGGAAACAAAAAGGGAAAACAATAAGAGCTTCAATTTGATCAAAAGTAAATCCAGAACAGTTGTGTAGCATAAGTTTGACAACAAATCATGCATAAAGTAGACCCGATATCATTTTGTGATTGTTTTTTTAATTAAGGTAACCTAATTGCATTGCATTTCTAAACCAGATTCAAGGATTTACCAGAACTTTTTTTTTTACTTCTAAAATCCCAGATATGGTTGACTGAAGTAAGGCATTAAATTGGGGTTTTAGTCAAAACAGAGTTAATAGGCAAGTATGAAATGTGGAATGCAAGAGCTCCAAGATAAAGACAAAAAAAAAGGCCACTGAGAAATCCTATGGATGACTACCAACTATAGAAATCAGAGAATAGTGACTGATATGTATCTTTGGTGCCATCTTCCAATTCACTTGTTTTCCTTTTTGCTATCATTATTTTTTTAAAACAAATAGCAAGCTCTGTTCACACTTTCCATTAATCCGTGAAAGCTACTGGTGTACTCTATCCATAAGATTAAGCAGGGCCTTGCATACAGAGTTAACAATGAGGATAACCATTTAATTTGGATTCGATTATGGTGTCATGAAACCATAAATATTGCAGATGGTTCAATATGGTTTTACTTCAAAAAGAAATTAGATAAGACAATTAAGCAACCTTGTAAGGACACTAATTGATTAGGAGCATTTCTTTGAAGGCAGGGTGCCCAGTGTGACAAACTGTTAGCTGTACGTGAAGGCAAAAGACGTTTTTTTTTTTTGTTTTGTTTTTTTAAGTGGGCACCAAAAGAGACCAAACAATAAGATGTATCGGGACAAAAGGTACAGGGAGGTCTCGACAACCAAGTCACGTAGAAACCGGGAATGTTTTTAACAGACATGCGAAGAACAGTGGATAAAACATGTGAAACCAGAAGACAGTGCTGGCAAACACTGAACATCAATATTTGTTTTTGTTCGAACCACAACAAATCATTGCGTTTGCATTTTGGCGACAATGCAAGTGGCTTCAACCACTGCAGGTGTGCGTCTGGGGTACTCAAAAGTTCCATGATGAGGTTTCTTCTTAATACCAGCCTTTAAAGTTTGTATGAAGGCATGCGATCTAGTGCTATCTATTGAACACTCTACTAGGCCACAGAAGTTGAAATTCTGAATATGATCAGTGACCACAGGCTTGTTGTACATTAAAAATGTAAAATGAAATAAATTATTTGGACGACAAGAAATGGACAAAAACCTACTAACCGACAGTGGCTTTCCTCTTACGCAGACAAGCACCTCTACTATGACACAAACAGCTAACTGTGCGAGGCACTTAGGAGTTATCGTAGGAAAGATGCTGCCCAACCCCTCCCCAAATATACATACATGTAGCGAAAGAAAAGATTCTTCTGCAACCTCTAAGCCTGTCAAATCCCAACCAGTCTCAATTAATCAAAGGAGCGACTTTCAGAATTTGGACAAAATTGCATTCTATACAAAACTCAGTAAACCCGAATACATTTTTTTTGTTTTTATATTTACAGAATCCTTCGAGATGACAAGGGCAAATGATGTGATATGCTGTCAGCTATCTGGTATTGTCACATTAGTGTCATGATGTCAGTGGCATTTTAGTATGTTAATTAATGCAGATTGTTTTTTTTTTCCTTGAACTGATAAATGGTGCACAAAATAAAATAAAATAAAAAGGAGGAACTTTGTATAAATACATCAGTATCTTACTCAACACGTTTTTGTTTTTACATACTACATGTTTGCCAGGACTGTATTTTCATTAATTTTTCAGTGAATATATTTGTAGTTTAAATATCTTTCCAATCACAACCGAATTCCTTCCATCGGATAGGCTGAACCAGAGGCCACAAAACCAGTGTATTCCCTCTCTTTAAACCCACGAGGGGAGCAGAACCCGGGGTGCCTGCAGCCATGCACATCAGCCTGGCTGCTAGGGAGTGTGCACACATTTCCATAAACTGATATCCCTCACAAAAATCACATTTACACTGGAAGAGAGAAATAAAGCCAAGCCATCAGCACTAATCTTCTCATTAACACCTCCACCTCCATCTCTCGCCTCCGCTCTGCCCAGAACACCAACATATCTGATGTATGTGAAACTTGTTTCGGTTAAACCACTTTGTGCGCTGACTGATATAGACATTGGGAATTTGGTCAATTTTTTTTTATGCTCACGCGTACGTGTATTTTCCAGAGTATTACTGCTGTGGACGATGCAGTTGCTTTTGTTGCCTTCACGCTTCGTTCTCTGTCGGCGGCGGTGGGATGTTGTTGGTTGAAACCATGGAGTCTTGTTTGCGAGTCATCCTGTCCAACTCAGCCTGGACATCATTCAAACCCGGCTTCTGCCCTTGGTAAAAGTGGGAGACAAAGCCCAAAAGTAATCTCCTGTAGCGTCCGTGTGGGTTCATAAATAACACATTTTGATGGCCAGCAAGCAGAGATGGGGGTGGGATGGTGATGCAGTCCCATGCTGGAGTTTGGTGGCTTTAACCGAACACGCATGCAAAACAAATCATCTGACAAAGGGAACATACTGTATAGTCATGCATCAGCCGGGTCTCACAGCGAGGTTAATGCCCCTTGACTTTTCCCCAAGTACGTTCAGCAATTTCACTTATTTGACTTTGTTACATTTGTCCAGGTAAAAGAAACATGCTGGAGCATTGAAAAAAAATTAGGTTACTGAAATTGAATGGATGAATTAATCTGTAGGATGTGTCAAGGAGTGAGTGACGTTAGTTTCATGGGGCACATGGACACCATTCAGACCGTGCACTTGTGATCGGATCCGACAGTTTGCGATTGAATTTGAGTGACCTTAATCACAAGCTGACAGCTTTAAGTACGTCTGCTCATACGTGGCACTAAAATGCATTCATATGAGGTTTTCTGCGAGCATTTGTGATCAGATCTCTATGTCCCCATTCTATATTTAAATACACACAGTTTCTGTCGTGGAAAAATACTTGATGGTTATTGTGAACCTGAGTGCTGGCCATTTGTGATCGGATTTCTCAGGATTGATCTTAATACTAGCTCTGAACAGGTCCTTATGGTTGGAAGTTTGGTGCATACAGGCCTGGCGCAAGTTCAGTTCTCCTGTTTTAACCTTCTTTATAAAAGGGAGAAACCACCAAATAGGAAAATGTTCCACATCTTTTATTAAAAAAAGGCCCCCGATTTTAATTCTGTTAGGTGCAGTCCATGCTCTGAGATGATTCTAAATGCAAAGATTGATGAAAGGACAACTGCCCATCTGTAAGGAAGAAGGCTTGGAAATATGGAGGCAGTCGGAGGCGAGATTATTAAAATAAGACGTTTTACCTGTTTTCTTGGCAGACCCTTGTACTCCAGCTCCAACTGCTCCAGCTCCTGGACTCCCAGGAGCCCCAGTCTTTTTACTCAACAGACTGTTGAAGAAGTTAGCCAGCACTCCCTCATTGGCAGCCCCCGCTACAAGAGAAATGTTCATCATTAAATTGAAACTCTACATATGAATGAACCAGGCAAACATGAATCATGCAGCACAGAATCAGATGATATAAACGGATCACTGTCTGATCCCCCTCGATCCCGACTTTGCTATATGCACCACCTTAAAAGATATGCAAGTATGAGCATTCTTGGAACGCCCACCTTTCATGTTGGGGTCAGGCTTTTTGACAGCAGCCATTGGTGAGCTACCGGTCGAGGTGGGTTGGCGACCGGCGGGCCTGGGAGACGCTGAGGCTGGCCGTCCAGGAGACTCCTGTAACACAGAAACCAAATTGTTACCAAAAAACATAACTAGTACTTCTAGAATTGCTACCATTTAAAAAAACGGGGGGAAAAGAAAATCTATTACCAGGACTTTTTAAATGGAAGTTAAAGACACTTACTGTTGCTCCTCTTGTTGGTGTGGCTGGCTGCTTCGCTAACAAAGACTGAAAAAAAAGGGAAAAGGCGAATTCAGACCATAGGCATACATGTTACAACTCCTGTTTATTAAAAAAAAAAAAAAAAAAAAAAAACATTTAAATGAAGTGTTTAAATAAAACAGAAGTTGGTTTATCGAAACAGAAAACAATTTAAACCTCAGTTTAGTATTAAAGTGTTTTCAAACTTCCCTAATAGGTTTACTTTAACCCAAAATAGAAATTAAAAGCGATTGTACTAATGATGTGGAAGTTTCTCACAATCATCTCATGGGATCCAGGTAGAGCCGCAGATCACATTTAATTTTTGTAAATTTAAAAACTACATTTTCAGAAAAATGATTAAGCATAGGAAACGAGGACCAACCTGTTGCTTCATCAGGAATACCTGTTCATCCTCCGCATTTATCTCTTTGTCATGAACCAGCTACAAAGAAGACCAAATCAACAAGAAAGTCATTAGAAAACAGGAGAAAGTAGGACGTCAATGCAGCAGGGGTTTGACATTTTTTTGGTTTTGCTTTCTGTGGTTATTTAATTGGTACTTTGAGTGTTTCAATACATTTAGTTTTTGTAGTATTTGCATTGTCATACCTTTCGTACTGGAGGCTTTATGATAAAATCTTCAAAGGGATCTTCAGGTCTGACTGTTGTCAAGTTTTCATGCAAAATCCCAATTTTTTTCTCATTATCCCATCCCGATGGACTGAAATAAAATAATAATATATGAAAATAAATAACAGCCGGTTGTAATTTAAATCTGTCTGTTGGAGATCACTATTTTCTTTGCATAAAAATGACAATTTTTGTTTTGATACATCACCATTAAAAAAAAACTTACATGAAAACTGCATCCTTCTCCACCACTAAGGCAGATGTGGTGAACTGAAAGTCGTAAATCTTATGTACTATATATTTGTAAAGCAGATCCAGATTCTTCTCCTCCTTGACTGAAGTATAGATCAGGCCAGCTCCATCTATAAAGTTCAGCTAAGGCAGCAATTCTTGATGCAATGGCATGGATGAAAGACTGAAGGTCAGACATTGAATATGCATCGGTATAGAATTATAAAAAAGTATGTATTAAAAGGATACACTGTAAGCAAAATCGCCTGATGTTGGACTGGATGAAATCAAAGTGCTCCTCTCTGTAGTCATGTTCCTTCTCTAGAACGCCGACTGCGTCACACTGAACAATAAAACGATTCAGATGGACAACATTTAATCTTTCAATCAATGACAGACAATTAAATATTCACAAATGAACACGGTAACAAGCCCATTCTACACATAGGTTTTCTGCTCAAAATCGGGTCTGAACAAGTAAATTCTATTCCAGAGCAGAGCCCAACTTGTGACGCAACACATTATTATTCTGACCCACGAGTGCTCAGTGACCTGACAGCAAAGATGACTACCTCTACTACTTCCCTCTGGGGTTTGGGTGCATGGAGTGTGGTATGGCAGTGACAGCACTCAAATTAACTTGTTGTCCCTGGCGTCCTTGCACAGCTTTCATCATTAGCCAAGGCAAAAGGAACCAGGTTCAAATAAAGAATGACAAATATTTTTACAATCATACATCAAAATACTGTCCTTTTTTAGTTTATATTGCCCAGGCAGAGATATAAATGGCAAATAATGCTCTTCAACAATTTTCTGCAACGCTGAAAACTGTGATGAGAGCGAAACAGAGGCGCCACAGATTAAAAAGGCACATTCACCATTTTCTAGTCACAGCAAGCATGTGAACTCTGCTGATGAATACACTGTTTTTCAGGTCTGGTCTTAGCCTGGAGGATTAGCAATCACATATAATGGCGGCCTTTTGTCAGAGGATACTGCCTCACATAGCACAGGAAAAAAAGGAGGGGCATATATAAAGGTTAACACAAATGTATTGGCAAGGAAAAGACAGACACTACATAAGGCCTTAGTCCAATTGTACTCTAAACTCTTGAGAGTCTAAAGAGAGGCTATTCAAAAACACATCCAACAGTGATGCAGTAAAGGTGTCTTTCGGTTTAGCTCAGGTCTAAGAGTAGAAGGATACTACACTTAATTGCTTTAATCCAAAAGACATTTGTGGTAAATTGTGTCATAATTGGCACATTAATTTCAGAGTAGTGGCAAAAAAAATAAAAACAATTGTAGTCCCCTTGATCATGGAATTAGTTCAGATTTGTGACAAGTGCCATAAGGAAAAGGTGTTGTATTGCATATTACTGTTGTGTTGCATAGTTATGCTCGGTTATGCATTGTTATGCTGGAGTTTTCTCACTGCTCATTGCATAACTTAAGAGTTAGTTATCAATAAATGGATCAATTGACTTCACATTTGAGGAGATGTAGGAATATTTACCTTTGTGCAAACTATTAGCACTGGAATGCCCAGATTGTGTGTGAGTGTGTTGTCCCCAAGCGGTAGCACAATGGCCTCGTCCTCCCCTGCTGTTGGAACCCGTCTCTGTGGGGAGGATGAGGTGGCATCCTCCGGCTCTGTGTACTCCTGGAACACTTTCACCACTAATTGAAAGACAAAATAGAATAAAAAAAATATAATAATAATTAAAGCCACTAGTAAATATAACGTCCAGCTCCAGGTGGAAATAGCATTTTATGAGGTTTAATAAAGCTTCTACACCTGTAGCCTTTGCTATGAAACGCACAACATATATCCTGTATTATTTTGGAGTCAAAAACATCTTGATAATCTTTTAAAATGAAAAACATTCCCACCATTACATAACACCTGGGTGATGGGTAAAAAACGGCTTCCTTAATTTTCCCCGTTCTCCTGCCCTAGCTTTCCAGACTTTTCTAAAGCTGCGGTGGAAGATGATGGTGGTGGGGGGTTTATACACAGGAAGCTTTGGCCTACTTCCTCAGGAGCTTCGGGAACGCAGTTGGGGACAGCCCACAAAGCCAGATAAACTTAATGTTTCGATGTTTTGAGCCAACTCCTTTACTGTCAGACTTAGTTTATAGGCTGAAAACTGGTGTTGTTCTTGGACTCCGGATTACACAGATCCAGCGCATAGGCATGAATATGTGCACAAGGGCAGGAGTTTAAAAAGATGGTTTTGCACACAATTAAAAAATAATAATATTTATATACGGAAACCTTAAATCTCTGTGATTTAAAGCTTACACATAATCAGGGATATCTTTTAGACCATACACACATTTTTAAATATAGTTTTAGCACTCTGAACTGTAAAACAAAGATTATAGCCCTAAAATCACAGAAGACAGACAGACAGACCTGTATCGATCAAATAGATCCTTACAACAATAATTCCTGCAATGATGTCAGAAAAAGTAAAAAAATAAATAAATTTAAAAAAATGCTTCCCAGGCCAATGAAATATCAAATCAATAAACGTTGTCTCACTGGCTACTGTAAAGCGAGCCCAAGTTTTAAGCCAGTGTTTGTCTCTTTACTAGTTGCTACTGGCAACTTGTTAAAACGTGTTAACTGCTGTCTGGTTAGGCGTCTTCTGTAATTTAGTCAAACAGCAAAATACCCAAGTTGTTAGAAAACATGCAAATCCAAAATATTGTAGCTAAAAAAAAAAAGTGTACCACAGAAGACCACAATGAGTAAAAATCCAATTTCAACATGTGGCCCTGGTAGGAGAAGGACGAAATGTGTAATTTGATGTGAAACATCTCAGCAGCCAGCCTCTTTAGTTACAGCATGAGAGGAGTTTACTTCCTTTTTCCCGCCGCTGCCCCACCCCCCCCCCCCCTCGGCCCTCCGCCCGACGCTGCTGTAGAAGGGGCGGGGACCATGATGCAAGATGACTGCAAGACTGCCTGGATAATACTGTCTTGCTCATACTTCCCGTCCGTCAGCCTGCCTCTCTCAATCACACACACACTCATAGCCACAAATAAATAATACGAATTGCTCTCATCAATCCGTTAATGGCATCACATTGCCTGATGGAAAAAATGCTTTATCCAAACCTGGTCAGTGGGTAGGGTAACAAGAACTGGTTGAAGAGAGAAAGAGGGACCCCAAAAAAATCAGACAGTCTGACAGAATGACCACATAAAGAAACCCACTACATCTTTTGTAATAAAAACTCAAGAAAACTTTGAATAGAACACAGTGCAGAGCAAATTGGAAAAGAGGACACATTTAAATCATTACACATAAGTGTTTTTAGTTGATATGCATTAGTCATCACTTGGCAACCAGCTTCCCTTTTTTTCTCCCCCACACTTGCCAGCAAACAACAACAACAATACTTGCTGCCACTTGTCACTGCATTAACATGTCACTCAATAAGACCTGTTTTGTGATTTTGTTCTGATTTGGCAATTACTTATGTGTTATTAGTTATTTCAGACTTTTAAGAGCAACGGTAGCGAGCAAACTTTGGAGACAATCTGTAGCATCACATGCTCTGCTGGAAAAATGCTTTATCCAAACCTGGTCAGTGGGTAGGGCAACAAGAACTGGTTGAAGAGAGAAAGAGGGACCCCAAAAAAATCCGACAGTCTGACAGAATGACCACATAAAAAAACCCACTAATGTACAGACAAACAACTTTTGTAATAAAAACTCATGAAAACTTTGAATAGAACACAGTGCAGAGCAAATTGGAAAAGTGGACACATTTAAATCATTACACATAAGTGTTTTTAGTTGATATGCATTAGTCATCACTTGGCAACCAGCTTCCCTTTTTTTCTCCCCCACACTTGCCAGCAAACAACAACAACAATACTTGCTGCCACTTGTCACTGCATTAACATGTCACTCAATAAGACCTGTTTTGTGATTTTGTTCTGATTTGGCAATTACTTATGTGTTATTAGTTATTTCAGACTTTTAAGAGCAACGGTAGCGAGCAAACTTTGGAGACAATCTGTAAAAACCTGCAGGCTGACCCAACTTGTCGGAAGAGCAACAATTTTTCCAAACATAAAAGAACTGTTCATAAATGAGCGATAACAGCTCTAAAATTAACAGGAGAACATCCGAGGGCATCACACGTACTGATTCGCAGATCTTGCCTCTGGCCAGAACACACAGCTGAGGATCATGGGCCTCTCTGGTGATGACCAAGAAACATCCATGACAATGTGTAATGCTGTGCGGTGCTTGGCTTAGGTTTACGAAGCAGTGACCAATCTCTAATTTTTCCCAAGCAGCCAGGCAACAAGGACTCTTATGTAAATAACTAATGGCAAGACTATTTTTTGTATTTTATAATAAAAGCATAAAATGACCATTCGAGTTGGACAGCAGAATACTACACAGTATACACATTTTACCGTCTTCCCACTACATAATTTGATTGCTGTTTACGTAAAAAAAAAAAGATGAGGCTAGTTTGATAAGCTCAAGATTGATAATGAACCTGAGACTGCAGAACCCTTGGGCACATTTGCACATTGTCAGCAGTGTGAAAACAATCCGGTAAGGACCAAACTAAACAAAGCGAGGCTTGAACCTCCATAACTTCTCCTACAGTGCAGTTTCATTCCCACTCCTGAGATTTAAAATCTCTACAATATACACACATGTTGCATTACTAAGTCTCAGATTGTTGCATGTTGAAACATAACATCGTTACGAACAATCTGTTTTAGCAAGAGAAACTAAACAAATTGATCTCAGTTGTTGCATTTTACATTTAAAAATGGTTTAAGTGAGTAACATGCAGATATCGATGATTATACTGTGCACATTGTTGTTAGATGCTTGTAAACTTGACATATCAAATCATAGGTTTTAGTTATTAACCAAACCTCTATCCAGACTGTTGAGCTTGGTCCAACAACATAGAAAGGAGATAGCAAGATTTTTCAAAAAAAGTCTCTGTTTCTATAAGCACATTGCGGTGCAAAACTTAAACGTTTGCATTGAATGCATGAAAATATGGGTAGATAAATTCAATTATTACTTACTGCGCTGCTCCATTTCTCTCATGTTCTCAGGAGAAATCTTGAGCCTGTCCACATGGTCACGTAGCACACTGGCCCATTTCTGTAGTGATTCCATAATGGTCCAGGGCCGTGACATATCCACAACGAAAACAGCCAGACACTCAGGTAGTGACTGAGCTGAAACGGCAAACTTGAGTAGCCCTTTGTGGTATACATCCCCATCCAGGATCCACACATTACAGCGAGTAAGGTCTGCAAAGAAAACGCAAAATGCTAGTTACATACAAGTAACATTACTACTCTATTACATCGTTGTTATTTTGCTAAAGCTACTGCTGTCAAATAACAACAAATGTTTTTTGTTTTTTTCTGCAAGTTAACTCACCATCTATATCTTCATCATGGACATTAAGGTACAGATACTCCATTCCCCTCCCTTTCTTGTTATGATCAGCTCCTTGAAGTTTGGCCATAAGTGTAGTTTTTCCTGATCCATCCTCACCTGCAAGATGTGTTTTTCATCAGCTTGGGCAGAACTTGTTAGTCGCACCAATAAATGCATGTTATAATTGAAGCTTTAGATTAATGATGAATATGATGAGCAAGTGTCCTCAAATTTCTGGAAGGCACACCCAAATAAATATGCCCCCTTGGAGAAAATGTGTATGTATTCTTATGTTTAGCCAAAATGTATATTGTATGTTCAAACGTGAGAGAATACGGAATCTATTAGTGGCTTTTCAGAAATCAGTGTGTGTTTGTCTGTGGACCATCCACAATCTGATTGACCAACACAAGGGAATAAACAAATAATTCCACGTATGAAAATAAAGTTATACGTACCAAATACGAGGATATTTTTCCCCGATGGCAACTTTGAACTCGATCGAGTTGAAACTTCACTCAGTATTGAGGTCCTGCAAGAATAATCCAAAACAACCGAAAGACAGATGAGACCTTATGTCATGTCAAGTGACAGCTACTGTACTCAGGACACAGTAACTGCTCAGCTAGCGTAACAAATCATTACTTAACATTCGGGTGATGAGGATTTTGCCACAGTAAGATGACCCTGTGATATGTCCACGACAACACGTGAAAAAAAACAGGAAACGATAAGTCATCTCCACTGACTGCTACGTTATAAAGAACATAAAAGTAGCGTATGAGCCGAAACCATGAAAATTGGGAAGTCGAAGCCCTATTAGAGGCCGATCGACACAATATAACGTTAAAAAGGGCCAATATTACTTTACTTTGATTCTTTAGTCAGTATGGGCATTGGTATATAGATATATATCTATATATATTAGCTTGATAACATTTAGGTTCGTGTGCCTGCTAGCTTGCAGTGGTCTTGCCACTGTCAGAGCCCCTGATGCTGTGAATGGCTCTAACAAACAACATGACTGCAAACTCAGCGAGAGCGAGTTGCCACATTACCAACACTCTCTCTGTCGCGGAATATGTTGGTTAAATGGCACACTAGCAAGTCAGGAGTAGCCAGGTTAGCAGAGCGGCGTAAGCACACTATCCGCCCAGCTTGAGTCAGTGCTAATGCTAATGCTAGCCGGGCCGGTGTTGTTTGACCGGGACCAGCCGGCGGTGACAAAGCACAACCTGCAGCGGCTGGACTATGCCCGCAGAAAGGTGGTTGATACGCCGAGCAGAACTCACCAGAGGTTCTGTCCTTCTTCCTCCTCTTTGTTGTTGTCGCCTGCCCCGGCGGCGCCCGGGTGCTGTTTCTCCAGAACGGGAGCCATCTTCTCTCTCTCTCTCTCTCTCTCTCTCTCCCCCCCTCTCTCTCTCTCTCTCTCCCTCTCTCTAGCACAGCCACAAAGGCGAGGCCCTGCTGGCTGAGCACCACTAACACCGCCCTCACTCAAGTACAGCGGAGGTGCACTGCATTCTCCAACCGGCGCGGCGCCACGGGGTCTCTGCACACGCCACTTACTGTGGTGCCCTTTAATACTTACAAAAGGAAAGTAGGTGTGTGTTGTATAAAGTTATGCACCATTAGCTACATATACGTATGCTTAAAGAGCTATATTTGACACAACTGTGTCAATGGTTCACGCATGTGCTGTGTGTCAGACGGGTCTTATAACAATCGAGCGGTGCCTTGGGCCACATGCCAATACATGATGTCATAGCATTTTTTTTCTTTTATCAGCTGATGGAATTGAACGATGACGTTTGCCTCATGGCCAGAAGTCCAGCGGGCCGTGAACCAAGAGCGCAGACAGCTTCACATCGTTCACAGCAATCAGTGTGGACTTATTCTGTGATTATTGATTTCTACAAACTTATTTTTACAAGCTGGGCACTCGTCACACACATACCCGCACACACACACTCACGCACACACATCAGTCCACTAGAGTCTGGTCAGTTTAAGGTGCAGGTCTGTGCTTCCCTTCCCCTGCTATTATTCACCATCAAGCAAGTTAAGAAGTGTTTCAGTGGGTGTCATGTTTACCCAACAGAACTATTAAAGATAAGAAAAGATAAGCATTTATTGTCCCACAGTGGGGACATTTGCGGTGTGTTTTTTGCGCAAAAAGTATGTTCATGTTGAAGGAATCCATACAGACAAATACATATGACATGTATCCCAAACAGTAATCATTCCCATATGGTCATTTCAGCGCATCAAATTATAAGAAAGGTTGACATTGTTCACACTTTGGTTTGGTGAGAAGATGCAAGATATTCAACTTTTCACCGTTAAAACATGAATACCGAAATGTTATTAGAACAAGTCCCCAGTAGATGGAGATGTTTCCCTTTGCCAACTGAACAGGAGACTTCTGACCCCCCCCCCCTTTTGAACTGACATTCTATTTGTGAAACCAACAAATAAAATATTAGATAATAACCCAAAATGTCTTTGATGTGTAGGATAGTATAGTATGAGTTAGTTAGACCTTTTTCACTCAATTTTTGATGACATTTACAAGATGATTTTTTTATCACAATACCTGTTCATTTGAGCTGGTGTGCAGGTGTCATGCTCAATAATACACATGATGACACTGCAGTTGGTGAAAATTGATTTGTATAAAAGTATTAGTAAATGCCCAAAAGTATTGCATGTATATTATTCACTGAATATATCTGCACAAGCCTGTGTTTAGTCATGCTTCGTTTAGGGGAAATCACACTTTAAAAAAAAGTTGTGTCCTTCTAAGGATAGGATGTTCAGGGCACTGTACTTTCTGAAGCAAACATCAGATATAAAGCTTAATTTTTGTTGTGTGAACTCTAATTATTATCAATTAACTTATGCATAATTACATTCATTAACCTGCCCAAACCTTCCTCTCACTATGAATTACTATTAGAAATACTTTAGCACATTCCTGCAAACACTCACTCTGATGGTGGGAGTTTTGCCCATAGGCGGTTTTAACCCCAGCACCTGTCTCTGCATTTCTCCCTTTGAAAGCCTTTTGTGTCAGAGCTGCAGACAAATGAGCTTTGAAAATTAACATGACGATAACTCTGGAGGACTTTCCAAGGCCTCCCCATGTGCCAGTGGAGCAGAGTTGTAGGCTGGGATGGAAGTTATACTCATGGGAATGCATTCCAGAGCTTTTGCATCATGTGAAACTCAGCCTTTGCTGCCCCTTTGTCACTGTTTAGCTCCGCTGCCAGCAAGCAAAACAAACACAAGTGGACCTGTTCTTTTTTTCTTCTACACAAATACTGGGTAGCAGTATATTTTAAACAATTCAAGAGAATAACAACCACAAAACGATAAGTTGTTTCTCCCAATACTCCTGTGTCACCTTTACCATTTTTATACAATTGTTTGGGTTGTTTTCTGTTGTGGTACACAGTGAAAGATTAAGCAATGTAGCACACACCTTTTAATCAACATCTGAAAAATAAACAATGTAATTAAATAACTTGATTTAAATGTGGATATATCAGTATTATTTTAATCATCATCAGGGTTTGTCTATTAACATTGTTGTGCCATCAGCTCTTGCAACAGAAGAGGGTGCTATCTGCTCAATAACACTGTCTAATAAAATATCCATCATCCATCCATCCAAGTGTTCCTAAATGGGATGAAAATACAATAAGGGCTGAATAAATATAAAAGAAAGACATTTTGTATCAAGACTTTGTTCTCACTTTAAATTCAAGTAAATATGTAAATAGGCCAAAACCAGAGAAAAGTAACCAGTTTGGCTGCTTTTCAAGGCCATTGATAAATACCAGGTTGGTGGAGTTTGAGAGATGTTATCGGATAGTCAGTTTAGTTGTGAGATGTCCAGGGTTTCTCTACTAGTTTCACTGGGGGAAACTAAAGACAAGCATGTTTGTGTGAAACACCCAATCTCACCTCTCTTTTCACAGACTACGCAAATGGAGACAAGTGGGCTGCTACAGGACAATATATGAAAAGTACATTCTGTTGGTTTCAGCAGTAGATTTTTTTTACCTTCACCACAGACTTCTTGTACATTCATTTTCAGAGTATGTGAGGTGTGACAGATTTCTATCTGATAAATATATAATAACAATCAGCAAAACCTTTCAGATACTTCAACCTAGCAAAGTGTCTTTTTGCTGTGTATGCCAAAATATTGGAGGAGACAATAATCTCGCCTGAAATGGCCCAGTTGTTCAATTTCTTGAAGTCTTGGACCAAACGTGTCACTAACACATGGACGACAAATAGCTAAGAAGCCCAATGCAACACACTATTTTAAAATGTTTTGGTTCCCTTTCAGGAGCCGTTACATCATACTAATGTCAAGTCAGGTAGAAAATACAACAAGACAGCACATTCTGTATGTATTTATAGTATCACATGACTTAATATGTCAATCCTCAAACTAAACACTAAAATCCTCTGAATATGTATACATCCAATTATGCCTCATCATTTCAGTCCTGATAAATAAAGGCCAATAAAATATTTTCTCCATAATGCCTTTAAACTTGCTGTGAGTCTTTTCACCATTACTACGCACACTGTCACGGTTACGCTTTTTGCTGCAAGTTGGGAGCACACATGTTTTTGTGCTGACTAACGACATGAAAAAAGAATGATCAAGAGAGTTTGTATGCGGAATTAACACAATTAATGAATGTGTGTGTGTGTGTAATTGGCTATACAACAGAGAACATGTATAACAGGGGTGGGCGTGTCCGGGAGAGGAGGGGTTAAGGAGTGGGAGGGTGTAGATTGCAGTCCTAGCAGTGGTGGGGTTGGCTGCTCTGTGATAGCGACAGATGTCGAGAGAACTGTGAGGGGCGCTCCTCGGTTCCAGCACCCTCCCACCACTGCATCTCGAATCTGCAGCTGTCACTCCAAAGCTGTACCTCCATTATTATCACGTCCAGCCGGCCGGAGCCTGGAAAGCAAGTCCAACTGACCACTCTCTACAAATACAGGTTAGTCACATCAATGCTCTGCTTGGATTCTTTTTTTTTGTATGATTATGACGTTGTTTTTTTTCACTGAACATAGATAGGGTAGGCTTTATGTGAAAGAAAGAAAGACCGAAAAAAGAAGTCAAGTGAGTGAATGAAGAAAAAATAAATAAAAAAAAGATGCCTTACCTTTTGTTCTCTTTCTCTCTGTCCCTTCCTCCTATTATGCTCGTGTGTGTCACATTTCGACAGGAATCTTGGCTTTTCTTGTCCCCAGTGGATGGGGGGTAATGCAACCCGGTGCGCCTGCTTCGGGTTTGAACAGCCTTGTGTGATAAAAGAAAGCCCAGAACAAAGTTATGGCAGTGGTTATTAATTAGATGCGCACTGTTGCCGCACACATGTGGTTTTCATGCCCGTGTGAGCTGGACATTTTCAAAGGCTCGTGGACAAAAAAAAGGGCAGAGCAGCTGAGGGAAGCAGCGGTGGGTGGGTGGGCTGGGTGTGGAAATGGGGGATGGAGGCAGCTTTTATCTCGAGTGCTCGTGGCCGGTGTATAAATCTATAGGTTAGTGCAATTACCATGTGCGCTAGCCTATAGCTAATCTGTAGTAGCCCGTGCAGCTTGGCACCACTGCTTGCTTCCGACATAGCCCACCCCATCACTCTGGTCATTGTGTAGCTGCCGGTGAGGAACCACCATCCTTTGTTACCGGTCGGCACATGCTGCCGGTACCATGCGTGTCTCCTTTGTGTTTTAATATGAACATTAAACTCGGTGTCGTCTGCTATTTGCACTTTCTTCTTTCGCGTACCCCGCGTGAGAATGCTGCTTTTGAATCCCCAGTGATTTGGATCCCGATATTTTAGGGGTTTATCCTCTAGTGGTAAAAATGTGATTTGTCTGATTCGAAGGCAAGAGATATTTTTCCTCGCAAGCTGAAAATGGGCTACATAGGTGGGGGGAAAAACACACTTTGATTATATCATGGTGCAAATAAAGGCAGAGCTCGTCTAATGTCGTTGCATCAGTAGACCGAATGGCATTTTTCATACAAATGGAAAGCTCACCGTATGTAAATGGGTGTCATGGTGAAGCAGCCAATCCCAGCCCGGTGTGTGGCGCATCCTGACTTGATTGCTCCATTGCAGCACTATGGACAGTTCCCGGATTGATCGTACCTGTAGCCCCACGCTGCCCCTATAGTTGCATACGAAACTATATATAAGAGCCTTCTTATGGCCCTCTATGGAATGTCTCAAGCTTTGGTTAATAAAGCCTGGTGCAAATGGAAATAAGCCAATCTCATGTAAACCTAATCCAGCATTTTTACAATGACTATGTTTTGCGTAGTACATATTGTAACAGGTCGATTTGTTTTTTGGCCACATAATCGATGAAAAAGATGAACCTTCTAGTTCTCTTTGTCCTGTCACTGACGGGAAGTTTGGAATCTGTGGTAATCACTTGGTTCTTCCTCTACAGCTAAAACCCAGTTGTGGTATTAACACAAATAAGAGTATGAAGTTTGCTCCATTCACTGAATGTGTTATTATAATATCTAAAGGACACCTTATGGTTATTTAGATGTTTTAAATGCAAATGCAACTTTAGGCTCTGAATAGTCTCTATGTGTCTATACAGTATGCAAAACTCAGTCACAATACCTGATTCACTGAAATAGTCATAGTTGTACATCTTATTGTAGCAGTTCAGTTATGGGTTTAGTTGGCACCAGACAAAAAAAGGTCATAGAGGCCATGGGGTCGTTATCATAAAGCAAACCAAATGTGTGCCAAAGCATGCTATTCTGATTGAACTTCTGGATCCTACAAGTGGCAATAGACTTCTCTCAATTGGCTTCAATGCAAAAATATTTGAAAGATCTACTTCAACCATGCTGCATTTTAGACTTAAGAAAAATCATATTACTAATATACGTTTCCTGCCACGCCATGTAACTTGATCTTGGATAATTTACAAAGTAGTATAATGGCATTAATCTTGCATGTTTTCTTGTGGCATGGGTTTTGTCCCACAGTCTAGAAACACGCACGTCAGGAATGAAAGGAATGAATGTGTTTGTCCATGTCTTAAAGAGATATTGCATTTTCTGTGAAGAATGTTTAAACAGTTTTAAACATAGATGATAATGACAGGCCAAAAATAAACAATGTTTAATTTCTCATAATAAGTGACATCTTCCTCCACTTGTTCCTACAGGAGACATCATGGGAGCAAAACTGAGCAGAAAGAGAAAGGGATATGATGTGAGTGACCCAAAGGAAACAAAGGGTGATATTGCAGCAGTAGCTGCTCATGCAGAGGGGTCTGCTAAAGCAAACGATGAAGCACCTCCCAAAGACGCTAAGGCAGAGGTGACAGCTGAGGGAAACAATGTGGCAAAGGAAGCTGTGGCAGAAGTAACTGAAGCTGTAAAAGCTCCAGAAGAGCCCAAATCTGCACCTCCAGAAGAGCCAGCTGCTGCAGCTCCAGTGGAGGTGGCTCCAGTTCAGGCATTGGTTGCAGAACAACAGGAAGCAGCTCCAGTTGCGGAGGAATCGGCTGCAGCAGCAGAGGAGGTTGCTCCAGTACAGGCATTGGTTGCAGCAGCACAGGAAGCAGATCCAGTTGCAGAACAATCAGCTGCAGCAGCAGAGGAGGCCCCTCCAGTTGTAGAAGAACCTGCTGCAGCAGCTCCAGAGGCAGCACCAGTACATGCATTAGTTGCAGCAACAACAGAAGCGGCTCCAGTTTCAGAAGAACCAGTTTTAGTGGCAGAGAAATCTGCTCCCGTAGCAGAGGAACCAGTTAGAGCAGCAGAAGAAGCAGCCCCAGTAGTAGTAGAAGAACCAGTTGTCATAGAAGAAACTTCTGCAGCAGAGAAACCAGTTTTGGCAGCAGAGGAGTCCGCCCCAGTCGAGCTCCCAGAGATCACAGTGGGAGCAAATGAACTCTCTGCCCCAGCTCCAGAAGAATCTGTGCAGAATGAAGTTGACCCCGAGCCTGCAGCTCCCTCTGAAGTGCTTGATGAAGCTTCTGCATCTGTGGTTTCTGTGCCTGAGACAGAGGTTGTTCTAGCACCTGTGGAAGCACCTGAGGATCAAGAGCCTGAGCCCATCTCAGAGACTGTTACTGAGCCTAAAGCAACTGTGGAGGAGACAGTGGAGCCGGCTGCTGTCCACGAGCCCGAGCCAGTGGCTGAACCTGCTGTAGAGCCACTGCCGGATCAAGTCCCAGAGCCAGAGACAGAAGTAGAGCAGCAACCAGAGCCAGACCCAGTGCACGCTCCTGAGCCAGAACCCCAGCCAGAACCAGAGCATGTACAGGAGCCAGAGCCTGAGCAAAAGGCTCATGCAGTGGAGCCAGCAGCTGAGGAACAAGCAGAAGAAATTGAGCCAGAACCAACCGTAGCCACAGCTCACATTAGCGCACCTGAGATCGTGGAGGCAGAAGCACCTGATACCCTGGAGTCTGCGGCAGAGGAGGTCCCCGCAGCGGAGCCAATAGCAGCAGAACCTGTCCCTGAGATTGTCATCTCAGAGTCCATATCTGCCAGCGAAATAACCGCAGAGTTGGGAGAGGTAGCTGCAGCTCCTGTCGAAGAGGTGCCTTGCCCGGAGCCTGAGGTTGAATGCGCGATGGAAAATGGGGATTCAGAAAGCCCCTCTGTCACAGATAAAGTGGCAGACGTGGATGCAATTCCAGCTGTGAATGGAGAGTGCCCGAATTCTAATGGCACTGCTGTCACACCGACAGAGGAATGTGTTAACGGTATTGAAAAGCCAGAGGAGATGCCCATTAAGGAGCAGACCGACTTTGAACTGAAAAAGGATGTGAATCTGAGTGGGGATGTCCAGGAAGTTCCAGATGCAATCCCCGACATGGTGGAAGGTCCCAACACTGAGGTCACCCAGGCAGTCTGAAAACGGCCGATCTTTCAAATCAATGTGAACCCAGTTCTATCCCCCGAAGGTGCAGAAAAGCCATCAAGGTATCACAAACACAGCTAGGGATTTTGAAGCGCTGTAACCACCGCGGTGTCTGCAGTGGTAGCTCAGGCAAAAGGGTGTTTCGTTTGAGTAACCGAATGAAATGCAACCACTTTAAGATAGAGAGAGAGAGAGGGAGACGGAGAGAGAGACAGAGAGAGATGGCAATTAATATGGAAGTGCAGAGGAGACAGGTTTGGAATTTGAAGGACGAGTGCCAACAGACAGTAAAACTTGAGAGGGGTGCAAAGATACTGGACAGTTATTGTGATATTAATCAATGAAATGAATAAATCTGTCTTTGTGTGTGTGAGCCCAGTGACTATTACAAAACGGCTAATTGGAACAGCATTCATAATAAGTATATTATCTGATTTAGTGTTTCATATATCCTTTCGATTACCACATGCAGAAATGTGACATTGTTTTGTCCTTTTATAACGATGGTACCTTTGAGGAGTGTTGAGCTCAAATTGATTGTTCAGAATAGAGAATAAAGAGAGATTGTTATCGCTCCCAGTGATCTTACTTTCTTTTTATGCATTCTTGCAATATCAAGTATGTCACAATTGTTTGAGGTTTTGGGTTATGATAAGATTGCACCTTGTTAAAATATTTGTATCTGACTTTGTTCTTATCAGTCAGTGAATCCGAGTCATTTACGAAACAAACAAAATCTGTAAAGGACAGTTGCAAGAGGCGCCGAGAAAACATTTATGTGAATCTCAAACCATTTGCTAACGTCCACTGGCACCACAGCTCATATCAGCTCTAGTAGGCCAGTGTTTGGTTGGTTGTACGTATTTACAAAGGGCAATGCCCTATAGGGCCCTGGCCACTTTACAAATATTTTGGTTAGTGGAGCATGGCTGGCCATAGTATGCAACCTGCATGTCATGACTGGGTAAATAAATGGATTTCACTGCAGAGCCTTTTCTGATGTACTTTTCCTCATCTCTTTCTTTCTCACATCTACATGCTTATTGCCATGGCAGCACCCCCTGCCAACATTTCACAGATCCATAAGGGGAATGGCCACTGTAGGGGGGAGGGGCAGGAATGCTTCCATTAGACATCGAAAATGAGGGAGGTGGGGATGCGGGTGGAAGCCGGTGCTATGATGCTGCACAGAGGAAAAGAAGATGTCAAAGATATCCCCTTTCCTGGAAAACAACGCTTTGAGACCATTTCACAGATTGAAATTGACACGAAGAGGGGATTGATAGAGTTGGATGGTAGTTGGCAGGGATATAAACATGATTTGACACTTACCTGATGCTTTCTTGTAGAATGCTGCCACGCCTTCTGCTCACACTAATGTCAGAGACCAGAGGGTCTTTGTCGTGCAAGTGCTAACATGCAACCATTAACAGGAGGTAGCAAAATGATCCCAATGTTTCTGTACACCAGTGCATGCGCATATGTGGACAGTTGCGTGTGTGTGTGAGAGAGAGAGAGATGGAGAGATGGAGAGATGCATTCGTAGAGTATGGTCATCCGACCTTGAAATAACAGCAGGACCATGGGTCAGATCATGAGAGGAGATTTGATAGAGATAAAAAGAACCTCCCACAGAAGTAGCGCCGTAATGGGCCCATCCACATACCAGCTCTCTCCAGTTTCCTGAAGAAAAATACTTCAGCACTGCACCTTTATTAAAGGAATGTAGTGGAAAGAGGCCGGGAGGATGAACTTGCGAGTGGGTTTTTCAACTTCGACTTTTCTGTCAAAATACTGAGTGCCACTACCACAGTTTGCAACTTTGTTACCCTCTGTTTGTTAGAGCAAAGCTAGATTGAAATAATTGAAAAAGATGAAAAAAAAAAAGCATCTGAGATAACATAAAAAGCCCTCTCTTAGTATCCATCCATCCAAAGTATCCATTGCTGTGATTCATGTTGGATTTAACATTCAAGTTGTTAAAACTGATGCTGTGCTTCTAAAAAAAGAAAAAGTCAATTTGGCAGCGATATGACTGACCCCCTGCCAGCTTTACAGAATAAAAGGTACAAGAGGGTATTGTCAGATCTCCAAACCAAGCTAAATGGCGATTGCAGTAGCCATTGTAGAGTTCCATGATGAAGTAATTAACATATTTAAAACGTTCCTGTTAATACTCTTGAGTGTTTTTGCCTAAAATATAATTTATATATATATATTTGTGAGGTCTTATATTGAACGGTCATTACCTTACTCTCCTTTTATGTGTGCGTCGACGTGACAAAACTGGGTCCTTGTCTCTTGGATTTTGATTTTGATTAAACACTGCCCTAATGTTGCATAGTTGTGAAAAGCCAGCTGCACTGCCTGGTTACCCTAACACTATGTGCTCTATATGCAATCTGAGATAACATAAAAAGCCCTCTCTTAGTATCCATCCATCCAAAGTATCCATTACTGTGATTCATGTTGGATTTAACATTCAAGTTGTTAAAACTGATGCTGTGCTTCTAAAAAAAGAAAAAGTCAATTTGGCAGCGATATGACTGACCCCCTGCCAGCTTTACAGAATAAAAGATACAAGAGGGTATTGTCAGATCTCCAAACCAAGCTAAATGGCGATTGCAGTAGCCATTGTAGAGTTCCATGATGAAGTAATTAACATATTTAAAACGTTCCTGTTAATACTCTTGAGTGTTTTTGCCTAAAATATAATTTATATATATATATTTGTGAGGTCTTATATTGAACGGTCATTACCTTACTCTCCTTTTATGTGTGCGTCGACGTGACAAAACTGGGTCCTTGTCTCTTGGATTTTGATTTTGATTAAACACTGCCCTAATGTTGCATAGTTGTGAAAAGCCAGCTGCACTGCCTGGTTACCCTAACACTATGTGCTCTATATGCAAGCCCCTGCACAAAGCCAAGACTGTGTTTCAGCTTCTCTTTCCCTGTGTGAAGAAGTGTTTACATGCTTTAGCTGTCCGCAACTGAAGTAAAAAGGACACACAAACTAAATCCAAAGGCTATATTATGAGAAATTGCATAAAGGCACTGACATACTGACATATTAGTTCAACATTTTTGGCAAGAGTATCAATGACACAGGTCCCGAAATAAAAGCTCCATCTTTTTTTCTTTTTTTTTTAAACATAATCCTTTCCTGAGGAACGCTAATGGTTGATTCAGTGTTAATATATGTATGCCTGAATGAGAACAAGGTGAGGAAATGGGCAAGACCAGCATAACAAATAGCAAATTAAATCTCCTGTGGTAGCAACCTTTGTTTCTGGTATCAAAGGATTCTGTATAGTCCTTTGGTACATTTATAACACCCATATATAGACATAAAAAAATTAAGACCAGGAAGAAAATGATGTCATTGAAAAGAGTTAAAGACTTAAAACTGTTTAATCAGGCCTGGTGACAGTGGCCTAACATAACAAGCAAAAAAAAAAGACCACTAAACACTAATTGGTGCATGGAAGTACAGGGAACAAGCCACACTTTAAAGCAGTAAATAATTAAATGTCCATAAAAATGCTCATGTGAAATAACTGAACTTTTACCAAAAGTAATTTCTTTCTTTAAGACTTAATGGCTCAAAAGGATATTATATTCTATTCTATATAAGTCCTATTGTGGTAGACTCACTGGACCTTCACTGAACTGACCCTACCTCAAGACCAACTGGCCTGGTGCAATATTTAACATGAGTCTATTTACATGCCTTTCTCTATCTTGAGTTCGATCGTATTAAATGTCTCCGTTTGCTTTTTTTTTTTTTTTTTTCCTGTACTTCGATGAAAGGGATCTTTTAGTGTGGTCTTCATCACTACTGAGATTACAAGTCGAAGAGATTGTGAGAGTGTGACAAGACTGCTGATCTAATGTATTCTGAGATATTCTTACTCCCTCGCTCGATCCATACAGCTGAATGAGTGGATAATAAGAGTCCAAAGGCCAAATCACAGCAACAGCTGATCGCTATTTGTTGTTCAAGCAAGAGGGTGTCGGAGTAAAAGTATAGACAGAATAACACACACAAGACGCGGCCAAAAACAAACAACTCCCTCTTCCCTTTTTACACTCTCTCATCCCCGGACAGAGAGAGTCAGACACGCTCACTAATGTGTCATGCTTTTATCATGAATGCTCCTCAAAGACTTCCTTTCTCTTCAGTCGCTCTAAATTAGGCAGTCAAGAGAAGATGGACTAACTAACCAACTAAGATGCATTAAGTGAAAGGAAGAGTTTCTTTTTCATGTTCAGATTATTTGTGTTTTGTTCAGATTTCTCATCGTCTATTTTCGGATCTTGATGTACACACACATTATCAGCATTACTGTCTCTTTTTTCCCTTCCTCTGGACTTGTAAATCTCTTTGGACCCTTGGATCCCTCAGTCTCTCTCTCTATGCCTGTGGTGCACCCTCCCACCCCCGAACCCATCCATCTGGACATGTACGCTAATGCTGTCATTGTATCAGGGCAGGCAGAGACCTATTAGACAGAGCTTGGTGGGACTACGGATCAATATTGATCCATTGGGTTAGTCTAATGGATGCTGAGAGTAGCACGGATTCCCCTTTGTCTGCTCAAAGATCCCATCACCCTTAACTCCTCACACATGCGCACACAAAGAAAGTGCCTTCTTGTCTCTCGCACTCTGCTGATGCACCTGCTGTGCTGAGTGAGCACTTTACAGTTGCAGTTGCCCACTTTCTTTGTTAGCGTGTGCGTGTGTGTGTGTGTGTGTGTTAGAGGAAGTGGGGTAAATGTGTGCTGGGGATGCTGAAATGTACCTAGATGTGCCAAAAATCAAAGGCTATCCAGACAAGCAGGGGATTATTGGGGGCAGAACACACACAATCATGTCTGTTTGGCTTCAGGACATTACACTGACGTAATTCACTGGAATCAAATTTGAACCATAAGTCCCTGTGATGAGGGTTAATCTCTGAGACAGTGTGAACAGATTTAGGTCCCCACAATATATCTATATAGGTTTCAAACTGCTGCGGCCGTGTGGATTTTTTCTTCATTTTTAATTTTGCCTCAACAGCTGCTGAAATTTCCAGTGCCCAGTCCATCGTATCAGCACCTATTCAATGTCACAGTGTTTGCTGGCGAGCACCAATGACAGTTCACACACCCATGAGAATTTTTACAGCATATCCATCCCCCTTTAAAATCTGGACAAACGAGGCAATTGGTTTTACAGAGCTTTTGACTGTTGACTTACTAAAGTAGGAGAAGCGTGGCTCACATTTTCTGAAAATGTCCAAATCGAATTAATGGTGTGGAGGTGAAAAAGTAAATTAAGTTTGAGCCTCTTTCTTTCCTCCCTCACACAAGTAATTCTGTTAATTGTAACTTTAATTGTGCTCTCCACGATTCACCTTTGAGAGGGTGAATTCTTTCTGGAGCAGTTGTAAACAGCGTTGATTTGCACTGTGTTCACAGCAGCTAATGTAGCCTCGAGCTTGCTTCAAGCCGAGAAGAGGATACATAGAGCTTAAACATTTCGAGTAGTACAACTCACAGGACACCCTTTTAAAAACAATGTGAATTTCACATGTGCAAAAACACGTGGTCACATATGCACCGGTGAAATCTAACATGGGAGATGAATGGATTTTGGATGTTCGGTGTGGGACTTTCAGCAGACTTTGATTTATTTTTTGGTTTTTCTGCCTTTGTTTTTTTGTTTGGGATAGTGCGACACCTTATTTTTGTTTTAATTTAGTAAGACGTGCGCACACACACACACACACAAAGGTTCTATAAGTCATAGAATGTAAGAAAATCGGTAATATTGTATATTATTCTACAAATATTTTTACACTGAACCAATGTTCTACCTGTTATCTCAGCCTGGTCTGTGAAAGAGTGGATGCTTTTAAAGGAGTGTGTAATCGTAGCGTGTGTGTGTGTGTGTTTCAGATTAACGATGGAAAGTCATTCCGTGTGCAGTCACCTTGATCAAGCCTCCAGGCCCTGTTTGTTCCAAAGAAATATTTGGTGAGAAGTTCATTCCTAACTTTGAACACTTTAACAGTCCCCTGGTGCAAGGCACACACCACTGTGTTGAAGACAATACAGAAAACAAGCAAGTTTGTTGTTTCTTCAAAATGTGCAATCTGTTTGGTCGCACAACAGTTAATGCTATGTCCCATCTCTAATCTGGGGTTTGCGTTGGCTAAGTGCTGCTTGTTTCCTGAGAACTGCACGCATAGTGAACATACAAAGCCAAGAGGGAACTCTCAGTGTTATGCCAAATCAACGACAGCTAACAACAGCTCACAATGCTGTCAGCGGTCTAACAATAAAGGAGTTCTATGCACTGCTAATGTTGAAGTTAGACATTTTCTCCCTAATCAATGTATTCAAGAGGCAGGTAAAATTTGCTTTAAAAAACCAAGCCAAACTGGCAAGAAAAAAGTCTCTCAGACCTTTGGACGACACTTTACTTGCTGTTTGCTCAAAGTGGCATCTAGCCACTGGAGACACCTTTCACATCACTTACAATTTTAGCAGTATATTTAGTCCAAAAGCACTTTTACCTTCTATTTTTATATTCCTATGAAAACATACTAAACTGTGGTTGTGCCTT
This sequence comes from Colistium nudipinnis, assembly GCA_016785305.1. Lineage (NCBI taxonomy): Eukaryota > Metazoa > Chordata > Actinopteri > Pleuronectiformes > Rhombosoleidae > Colistium > Colistium nudipinnis. The sequence continues at coordinate 176,084 of JAFBJU010000199.1, forward strand.
AGTAATAAAATTCCAGCTGTAAATTGTTTAAGCCCCAGACACCATGGCTGCAGAGGAGTGTCCGTTGGGGCGAGATGACCTTCACCGGAGACAGAGCTAAATCAAAAGCCGCTGCTTGTTTAAGACAGCCACTGTACACTGGCTGTATGGCCCCTGGTGAATTATTCATATATATGAAATGACATGACCTCTGGCACTTTGAAGACAGCATTGATAGGGCAAGGACAAAACGGATGGGGGGAAAGGTCGGGGGTGGGCGAGGGAGAAAGTTGCAGTGGGGAAGAAAGCAACGGCCGGAGCCACAGAAACTGAAAGCTCAGCTCTCAGGAGGAGCCTGCAGGGTCTCATGTTTGACATCTTACCAACTTGTTGGAGCAGCAGCTCTCTCTCTGACTCTCCTCTCTCCCTCTGCATGTTTATGTGATCTTGGATGCCTGTCTTTGTGAGGACTGATTCGACGTTTAGGCCTGGGACAGAGAAGCTGTTTATGGAAAGTCGGGACACTTGAGCCACTTCTCCCAGCTTCACAGGAATGTTTTGAAGTTATGACTTAGTTATAGGTTAAGGTTGCTTTTAGCTTATGGTTACAGTGAAGAATTGGGTGGAGGTAGGATGACGTCAATGAGCGTCCTCGCAGGTACTGAAGTACAAACGGGTTAGCTTGTAAAAAGGCAGGCAGCCCACTTAACACGCACTACTGTCAACTTTGATAACGTCCACCTAAAAGCTATTCAAGCAAGCTATTACTACGCAACGCAATTGCCTATACACACTTTGATAAAAACAGAGCAGCCCTGCCACCTGCAAGTTCTACTCACACGCAATCATACATTTGTGACTAATGTTGAACGTCAGTGCCAGTACAATGAGTTCAGGCAGTGTAGTACAGTACATTAAAGTGACATGTCAGTGTGACGGGTGGATGGATGTTTTGTGTTTTGCCCTTGGTGTTGACAATGATCCTGACCCATTTGGCGTGAGTTGTCACGTACTCTGCACTGTAATTCCTATTCATGAATATTTCAAGAATAGCTAAGGTGGCTTCCTGCCGGGCCTCGAGGTTGAGGCACACACCATAAACCATCAGTTTGTGTCGAGAGGCTATCTCTCGTTCGCAAAAGGAGATGTATTGATGTGATGTAGGACAGCATTATTACAGGCCAGATGACTGACTGGTATTGACCGACAGGTATGACATCCTGAAAAGTCAAATTTTTCACCAACCCCCTTATCTCCACTACCATGCGCAAAGTTTGTGGGTTATAATTAAGGTAAGACATGCATATGCAGGAGGTGGGAATGTGTCTAATTTACAGGCTAATTTTAGATGCCAATCAATCCCAATGCAGTCTCGCTTTGTCCTTCTCCACACACCCAACTTTGTGTTCCAATGGAGTCTAGTGTCTTGGACACTGATGATTGTTCTCTGGCAGGTAGATGTGAAAAGTGCCTTTTAAGCGGCCCACTGAAAATAGCAGCACGAAGCATCTGTCACCTATGGTCCAGCTGTTGCAGGCACATGGACAGCAGTCACGTGAAAGGGCTAAATTGTGGTTACGTTTTATTTTCATTTAATTCCACATTTATGCAAGGATATGGATGTGGACATGTGGATGTTTGATTAGTTTTCTCCTTAAAGTCTCATAAAACCCTTACAAAGTCTTAGCCAATCTCATACTGTTGCACAAGGGCAGACTGAGAAGCTAGTGAGCAAGGCTCCACAGCTGGATTTCGGTAAAGTTGGAGATGAGCTAAATGAAATAATGGTTACAATGATGTACGAGTCAATATCTCTGTATGGTATATACCCTCATGAACATTTACATTGTTTTATGTCGTGGAGTATTGCTTGTGTTCCTTTTGTCTTGACCTGTCAACTTTTGTTTCACTGCGGAGGAATTTAAAGTGCTATGGCAGATTGTCATCCCAGCTTTTCACTTCCAGTTAGGTCAACAGAGAGGGAGAGGGGGAGAGGGAAAGAGATTTTTTTTCGAGTGAAATGTATTTATACCCTATCAAAACAATAAACCGTGTCTGCAATTTTGAGATTGGTCCCACAATTTTTAATGTGAACATTGCAGAAATGTTTTCTCTTCAGAGGAACTCTTATTTCTCTTATTCTCTTATTCAGCTAGGCTCCATGTGAATTATAGTGTTAAGGCTATGCAATGTCCCACATATAACCACGTAACCGTATATCATATAAGCTACTATTTACTGCATTGTTTGCAAAGATGGACATTATGTGTCAAATGGTCAGGCATGTACACGACTAAATTCCAGCTGATGTTTTCAGAATGAGGCAGGCAGGACTCATAAAAAAGGAATCCTTCCAGCTGACACATAAAAGCAGGCCCCGCCCCCAACACACACAACCTAATCGAAATCACAGTCTTTTCAGCCTCACCTTGCTTTGCGTTGTTGATATTCATTAGTTTTATGTATCAAATTGTGTGTTTGCATTAGTTTATAACAGAAATATGCTGTCTGCATTTAAGTGTACAAGCCAGAGGAGGTGGAGTGAAAATTGGTGGACAAAGGAACTGAGACAGGAAGTGTAGGTTAGATAATGAGTGGGTGGAGGCAGAGGGTGTGTGTGTGTGTGGGGGGGGGTCTTATTGTTTAGAATAACAACGGTTTCGAGCTGGCCCCTCCTTCAGATGCACTTACAGAGAATACTGGGAAAGTGTTGGGACCTCCCTCTGTTGCCGACCTTCTGCACGCTTTATTAAATCCCTTAACTTTGTCACAGATACATTGCAACCAACACAAAATACACACACACACACACACACGTAAAGCATACTGTGCCCTGTGCCTCCACCCCCCCATGATGCCCCACGGCACTGCCATATGTCCACCACACAGACGCTGGCAGCTTTGCATGCTTTGCACTCACACTCCAGCCCACAGCAACATGGGGAAAAAGACCCCGCAGAATGACGAGCCGGCAGCTCCATAACACCGCAGGCTCCTCGGAAGATGGTGATTCAGGCATTCCCACTGTTACATCACAGACACTCAAAGGGCTACAGACACAACCCAGCACAATCTGATGCAACACTGGCGTCTCGGGAAAAACTTCCAACACACTGAACCATTTTGGCATTATATTTTGCACTCCATTCCGTTATATAGGTCGGGGCATTTCTACATGGGCTTATTTGTAGCTTAGGGAACCCCTTTCAACCTTTTACGGTAGATATACATATATGTATATTACGAACATTTGTTTTACAGGTAGGTGTAACGTATCATCCCATGCACTGTGGGAAATCTGTATTGATGATATTCAATAAATATATGGCTGAAATGAATGTAACATGTGGGCTCATTGTACTTTTCCGCTTTGTTTTACAAAGAGCAATCAATATACCGATATACGGTATGTGGACAGTAAGTGCTCAAAGAGTCTGTGGCGCTGCTGCAACGTGTAACCGTGTGTCGCTCACTGAGCCTGTTCTACTGCCTCAAAATGTGACATGCTATACCCGACGTGAACATTGCTCCCGAGACTCACTTCCGCCTGTTGAGGTTAGCGATTGCAGTAGGTAATAATTTGAGAGCGTTGATTTTCTATCATGGCAAACATTGACTAGAGTCCACTAACGTATATTCTTAACACCCGAGATTTTGTTTTACAGTTTTTGCTCAATTGCAAACAGGCATTGGTCAATACGGAAGCTACTATTTTCAAAACTCGTCACACAGTCAAAACAAACACGCATCTCAGCGAAACGGTTCATCTCACCTCCAAAACCTGCCAACAACTTATCCTCAGGAAGCAAACCCTGTCAGTCTGACCACACTGAACTACAAATGACTAACAACTGAGAGCAAGATCAATTTCCTCTTCCTTCCTTAATTTATAGCATTTTTTTTTCAGATAAATCAGTATTTTACTATAGAATAAGATCTTTGCACTTTATTGAGTGTACTGTACTGGTATAACTGGCAAACTGGTACCGTGCGCAACTGCTTCATCCTTATTTCATGTTTTTCAAGGACTCTGGCAATTGTTGTTGTGCTGACCTTGTTCACGTTGGCAAAAGTAACATCGTCTGATAGCACTCTAGTCCACATTCTTTTGAGTTTTATGGAATTGTTTGAAATGACCATTTCACTGAGAACAGTTTCCTGAACATCCCTCCTCAAGAAGGTAAGACCCTTCGATCCTACATACAGTATTATAAACCCAAAACAATCAATATATTTGTCAGTGGATGTCAAATATAAACATAGTCTACTGACTTGTAAAATGTAGTTCAATAGTTCAACAGTGATTCACAGTTTGCTTCACATAGATTTCTGTTTAGCTGACTATGTGAAAAGTGTTGTCATTGTGACTTTAGTCTTGACCAATGCTTGTTAGGAATGGGGAAACAAAACTGTGATGTAAGAGTAACTTTATTCTACTTTGAACCGTGTGAGCTCAGTATATGGTTAATGTTAGCACCCATATTGCAGCTGGTTATCATATTTAACAAATGATTGTAACATGTCAAACTGCAGATACATTCGTGATGCATGAAGAGGCTCACTAGACACTTTCTTCCTCACGGATTTGACTGTACACGAAAATCAGAGACAGTACATTTCATTTCTTTTCTGTGCAACAAATGAAGTATATGTGGCGTGTGTCATGGAGACGCAAGAAACATCGGGGCTTCCCTCCGTAATAAACATCGGTAGTTAGTATGCCGTAGATTGGATTGAATAGGACTAAGGGATCGATTAAGAAGGGTCTCCCCTATAATGGGCTCATCTGGCTTCTGGCAAACCAGCCAGTGGTTAGAGCAGGTAGAGCCGCCTGCAAAGTGACACAGCACCCAGACCTGCACGGAGACGTGACCCAGATCCACCAGTGTTATGCATTTGTGATGGAAAAGCAGGTCAGGGCCCATCATCACTTTAAACTATTACTGACAGACAGAGGCAAGAAAGGAACAGCTTCCCTGGCACTACTGAGAGACCCAACAGGGACTGAGTGAGCTGTGTGTGTGTGTGTGTGTGTGTGTGTGTGCGTGCATAGTCCAGAGCTAACCTCCCAGAGAGGTTTGCAATAAATTTCTCTCCAAAAAAATAACACTGAGTTATCCTATCTAATATTGCTTGTAATGCTACAAGGACAACCTTCTGACTTTCTCCTGACCCGTACCGCATTGCTCATTGAACACACAGGCTTAAGGAGAATGATAAGATTATACTTGTGCAAATGCAAAAGAGGTGGACATGCAGTGTTTTACACAGCAAACATGCAATGTATGCATGCACACTGTTTCACTCTAATGATTACAGCTAATCAACCCTCTTAGCTGTTAATAGGATCTTATTGAGGGAAACTCTACAAACAGTGTTCTATTGTTCGGAGCCTGCTGCAGAACTTGAAATGTAAAACACTCCTCTAAGATGAGAAGTCCGATGTTTTCCTTCAAAGGACGCCTGGAAGAGAGGAAGGGCTGTGGAGCGGGTGGCGGCGTCTAGTAGGATGAGAAAGAAGGCAGGCAGTTACCTTGACCTGAACCCAAGCTTTCCATAACCCTCTGCTATACCTAGAGCCCCTAAGATTGATGTCCAAAAGGCATAGTTTAGGGACGTAAACGTAATTTGCTTTACGGCAGAGACTTAGAAGGATTGAGGCCACTCTTATATCACACTCAATGTGAAGCCACTGCTCACTTTCCAACTTGGGATGGAATACCGAAGAAGATGTGCAGTCGGGGAGATGGAGAGAATGTGAAAGCACAGATTCACATTTTATGATGGGAAAATCCTTGATTCTGCCCCATGTGGGGACATTTGCAGGGATTATGTGCATGTTTGTGTGTTCGCAAACGTGTATGTGTGCTATGTGTTCGCAGAGAATTTTGAACTGAGCCGGTGTGTGTTTGTCTGTGTTAGATAATATTCTTACAGCCACAGACATCTTCCCCCAGCGCTGTGCCAGGCCTCAGTCTCCCCTCATGGCAGTGCAAGACTCCACTGGAATCTGATTGCAGCATGCACCCCCTGCTGTCTAATGAGAAGATTGGAATCCACACATTTCTTACGACCCCTTTTTTTTAAGGCTACCCTTTCCTCTCTGACTCTGTCACCTCCTCCTCCTCTACGTGAGGCAGAGGGCTGGGTTTACGGCTTTGTGCGGTTTAACAGAATCTCCTGGCCTGCTGACACGTGAAAAGCGTATTCACTCTCGCATAAAACACAACCTCTAAACGCTCCCACATACACCCACACATGTAAACTCGCGTGTCCACACCAACGGAGGCTGCACACCGCGAGGGAGGATATTTTACGCTGAAAGGGAAAACTGCTTTTGAATGCCTGCGGTGAAGGCTCTGTTCTGCACCAAAAGCAAATTGTTCCCTGTAGTCTGATGTGGGTATGTGATTGTGAAGTGAGCAGAGACAGGGACGGGTGGGTGATCAGCGCCATCCTCCTCATGACATAAAGCTGAATCAGACCTGCCAGTATAATTACAAGCAGGAATCTGAAGAATGCTCTGATCTGGACTGAGTCCGACACCATGTATAGGGTCTCATGCAGCAGATTTACCCACTGTGTGTGTGTGTGTGTACAGTATGCATTTATGACACTTTAAAGACACAGTCTTTAATGTTCTGCAATGTAACAGACAGCAGAGCCCAAAAATTGCGTATCACCAGACAGACTATTGGAGACAGATCCTGAAGTGTTAGAGCTAAGAAAAGAAAAGAAAACGCCATACCCACTTTCTCATTGTACACCCCAAGCTCACGAGTGTGCATGTGTTTCTGAGGTTTACCATGCACAGCCCAGCGTGTGCTGTGCTCTCCTTCATACAGAGCAGAAAGGGGCCATGTCACTTATCTGAGGAATTCACCCTGAACATCTCCTCTTAATAAACACTCCCCTGTGGAGCACGCACACACACACACACACACACACTCTCTCTCTCTCTCGCTCTCTCTGTTTCGAGAGATATGAATGTACACCCACTCTTCTCTCTGCAGCATGTTGAACGTTTGTTTTATGAATAGCAGAAACCAAAATGTACACAAGAGGTTGTGTAACTTCAACAATGTCCATCATGCAAATCCAAGGCAGTCCTCAGAACGCCACCTGGAACTTCCATAAAAGTGCTCAGATCACTGACATAGTTCTCTGGCTTCATGTTTTTAATGGCGTTGCTTCACCAAACAGGTGGTCCTCATTAATGCCCCCCCCCCCCCAAAAAAAAAAAACAGAGTTAAGACAAGAAAATAATGACTGGTTTATAATGGTGGAAGCCTTCTTTTCTTTTTTGCTCTATCTTCCGAGTCATGAGAAAGACATCAGATGAGCAGAAATTCCTCAAACCCCCTCTCCCTGTCTTATGATTCACAGGAACTGACAGTGGTCTGTTGAGGTAAGGAAATGACCTGTCTATCTCACTGGGTTAGATCTGTATCTGACAAACATACACAGACATGGCAGCACAGAGAGAGCTTGTGCTTTTCACGGCGGAATGGAATTCCAGCCCCTTTGTTTTCCGACAGATCACAGTCATGAGGAAAATGTCGAAGTACGAAGACCGAGATAAGGATGGCACCTGCAGAATGTACTAAAGTAAATGATATACTAAAATAAGCAAACGCTTTTTCACACAGTTATACATCTTTCGTATTATAGATAGATAGATAGATGGATGGATGGATAGATGGATAGATGGATAGATGGATAGATGGATAGATGGATAGATAGATAGATAGATAGATAGACATTATATATCTGTTATGTGACTGTGTACAGTGTATGCAATGGTGGTGTATTTTGTGAATTTGTGGAGAGCAGTGTAATATGACACCCAGGGTCTGTGACAGGGTTGGGTAGCGGGGGGTGGTGTCTGAAGGTCTGACCCATCTGGGGATGCAGACTCGGACTCTCGAAGGGCGTAACTGCTACTGGAACATGAATCCAGAGGAATAGTTGGTAAATGCGCTCAGACAACAAGGCAATTAAGCCCCTGCCTCCCCTCACGCCGGCCATAGTTAAAATACCAGACGATCAAAAAAAGGCAAATTGATATTTGTGAACATGGGCTAGATAAATAAACGTGGACTTGACGTTGCCTTAAAGCTTACATTGATTGAGACTTATTTTAGTAGACATCTTAAAATCAAAAATAAATTATGACACAATGTGCGCATGTAATTGGTTGCCCAATACCTACAGTTTGCCTCAGGTCGTGTTGTACTTGTGGATCGGACGGCAAATTTTCATCTGTGTCTGAGTGTTACACAAACTCCTTAACAATGCATCTGGAAAACATATAACCATTAAGGCCTGGCACTCGGGACAACTCCACCCTCACATACTCTGGCGAGACTGCTGTCATGGGTAAAAATCCCTGATGCTATAAACAAGCATTAAAATGCTCAGGTGTACATACAGTATGCAATGCATACGTGCTGTGTCCATTGCACAGGAAAAACAACAACAATGAATTGCATTCCCCACCTAAATGTACGTATTTCAATGATGGAAAAAGCCTCTCAATAGTTAAGTGGTTTAGTAAGTCTTTTTCATTTTGTATGCTTTTACAGTCAATGGGATCTCTCTTTGTGATCAAACTGTTGCGGTTACTATGGTGGTTCCTTTATTTCCACAAGAGCCTGCATGTATTGTACACAGGCATCCATCAGGCACGGCTCCATCTGTTTGAAGGAAGAATGGAGAGGCCCTCGGCAGACCCCTGAGAGGTTTAAAGTATGCCGGCCTCCTGCAGTCTCCCGGCAAACAGGCTGAAAACTCCTCTCTGCTCTGGCGGGCCGGCTTTAATTCAGCCCGGGCCTCATGTGGAGGTGAACTAGTTGGCTCGCAGCCAGGTCCACGACTCCAACAGCCATGAGCCATCGGAAGACATCGCGCTCAACGTCCTCTCGCTGCCATTGCGTTTGAGGGAGGCAACCGTTGACCCTGTGAAGGGAGGCTCTTAGGAGTGGACATGCAACCCTGGCGCATGGGGGTGGAGGGTGTGTGTGACCACCAATCTGCCACTTTTACTTTTAAGTTTTTTTCATTCCCCTTAAGCTGAGTCACCCGATCCCCCGCCCCCCCGCCCCGTCCCTTTGTTGGAGGCATGCAGTGAGTATCATCGTTGGTAGTTCGGCCTTTCTGCAGGCTGAGCCTGATTTAGTGATTGATTTTAACATGAACAACCAGTCCCTCCCCCTAACTGCCTCATACAAACACACACAAGTGGACACACACACACACACACACACACACACACACACACACACACACACACACACACACACACACACACACACACACACACACACACACACACACTTGTATCCATTGTGGGGCCTCTCCTGTTGCTTTAAGATAACACAGTTACATGCTGGGCAGTCATTCTAAAAGTGGGGAAAAAAAAGCAACAACATATTCAATCACAACCCCTTTGCTTTCTTAACCATACACAGACACTTGCTTTATATAATATAGATATTTCACGTGGTGACATTTCATTTCCATTTTTTACAGGAGTGATTTTGGGCATATCTCCACATTTAGAAAATGCTTGCTTTTTTACCGAAATAGACAAAAGGCTTTGGTCACCGACTTCAGTAAGAAGTCTTCGCATTTGAATTAGATAGTTAAAAACAATAAAAATGTTAGAATTCATGAGCAGCAAACATGCTTACATGTGAAACCAGCCCAACAAACACGCTGCTAAAAAAAACATTGAACCCAAAGAGTGCTAATAATAATAACAATGGCATAGATGTAAATATTCAACCTCAGATGACGGCATGAACAGTATTTAGCTCTGCAAAATCTAATTTTCTTTCCAGTAGTTAGTGGGGTAATGTCTGACTTTTCAAAAAAGTTCAATTGTCTGGTTTGGACTAATAAAACTGGCAATGGTGTAAGATAATCTTAACTATTGGTGAGAGGATGGACAAATGATTATCCTCAAGAGGACAACATTTTCATTTAGGAAATGGCCAGACTACTTCTTGGCAATGTGCTCTATCCTCCTCAGACAGAGGGAGATAGCTGCACGAGTAGAGCTTGGATGGGACGGGAGGGGGAGGAAAACATCTGCTGAGGGTAAATTTCCATTCAGCCAAGTCTGGGAAGAAACAACAAATTAAGCTGCTCACTGTGCCCAACAGTTACATCACACATCATGATAACAGGGCACCGAAGAGGGTTCTGTATATTAGCTCATACTCACTATGACGACTAGTGCCCTCGACATTTCGGAGAAGTATGGAGAAATAACCTATTGGTTAATGGTTGGAGTGTTTTGTTAACATCCAACAACTAAATACGTAACAAATACATCCTGTGTCCAACGGTCGGCATTCAGGAATTGGTCACTGAACAGGTATGCAAAATAAACTTGGGAGGACAGTACATGTTAATTTATGAAAGGCAAAACCACAAAGGGAAGGTTGCCTCCGAGTGCTGGAAGAGAATGCGTCATTCTGCCCAAACAACTGCAACCATTTGGCGAATTACACTGTGAATGCGTTTACCAGACTATATTTCAATGCGTCATCGTTGATATTAAGTCGAACGCATGGGTAAAGGGTACATTTTGAATACGTCTATGTTCGTACTTGAAAGGCTCCAGATATTCTTTTATATTTCATACCCATGTTGAGTCGAACCGATGAAATTACTACACAAGCTTTGAATTTTTTTTTGTTTCATTTCCAGCATTTTTTAATGTCCGATTAGAGATCTGATATCCATGAAACATTTTTTGACTGTAGGTGTCAACAATCCCATCCGAAATCCCAGTTAAAAATGAAAAGTCTATTCCCACTCACAAAACCTCAGGTGCGGTTTACATTTTTACATATTTTTACAGCCAGTTGGTTTCTCTGATATTTCCATAAGAAAAAAAAATCCGGGTCAGTATTTCACAAATGCAAAGTGGCCGAGGTCTGCGACATTGCGTTGTAAATGTACGTGTTACTAAAGGGCACAAACTGATGGCTGATGATCTTGATGGCCTCTTGAGCAGCTGATCCTAGACAAAAATAATTCCAGAAATATTATTACTGTCATTGCTGAATGTACTTTGATATTAAATCAACAGATTTCTGAATGATTCTAAAACTTTACCTCCCAAAAATGCTGCTACTGTGTGTGGCTCTGCTGCACCATATCGACAGCTGCATGTTATGAAAAAGAACAAAGAATATGACTACTTGTTTTTACAATAGCTAACTGTTATAATCCAGCAGTGGTCATGACTTACAACTCATGGATATAGTCATCTTTGATGTTGACGTTGAGGCTGTACTCATGCAGTAAGCTGTTCACACAGAGCTTCAGTTTGTTAATGTCTTCCTCTACCTGGTAGTTGTAAACTCCTGGTATGACAAGACAAAGGGTTAGAGGGGAATTAAAAACATAACTCTCCACAGGCAGAACAACCCTGATGATATCATGTATAGTGTTATGAGAAATATAAATTATAAAAGCTATAGGAGAAAAATAATTGCTGTAATGCACATTGATGGGTTACTTTTTGTTTAAATCCCGTAATGAGAAATACATATGAACCTTGGCTGTACCTGGGTAGCGGGAATGCTGCTGATAGAAGCGATCAACAGCGCGAAGCATGAGGTAGAAGACCATCTCGCTATCAGGACTGTCCATGCAGGAGGCTGAGAAGACAAAGTTATCCTTAGATGGTGAATATACAATTCATGTCACTTTGAATACAAAATCATAATAAAAAGTTTCATTAGGAAGTTAACTTACTGATTTCATCTTTATTTACTGAATCCACACTATATTCTTCTGCCAGAGATCTGCAGCGCACTACCCTCAGAAAGGATGCATTCTTACCTAGACGCCAACACAAGTACCCGCGGTTAGGAATTGTGTTGCAAAAGCAACAACATAGCAGATTATATTTCACTTGAATGCAGAGTCCTCTCTCTTGAGGTCGAAGGCAGCATACAGAGACAGGAACACAGATATTTGGTATTTGATACTTATATGAAAATGCGTTTATATCTGTGACACAATGAAACTCCATATCTCAATATTAAATCCCTCTTACCCCGCTTTCCCAATATTTGGAGGCATGCAAACATACTAACTGAAATCAACTAAATACAAATATGAGGGTACGGGACATAATAATAAAGAAACGGGCTACTTACAGAACAGTTTGATGTCCTTTTCAGAGATGCTCTCTGGTGGCTGGTGTACAGAATAAGTTAAAAAAAAGTTGTGGAATGTAGAAATGAATTTGATACATGATACATGCACATGCCTGCTTTTGTGACCCTTCATTTTCTCCTGACCAACCTTTGCTTGATTAAACTTGATATTGTTTTTATTCATGGGCTTTTAATTTCTACAGAAACTCACCGCTATAGATTATCAACATAAAAATCCCTCTAAAATGAAGCCAAGCTGTCTCTATCGCCCCCTGGTGGCTGGCTGTAGTACATTTTTGTTGGTATACTTTCTTGGTTATATCGGCGGTCAGAGCTAAATCTTCTGAAACACCAGACATTTACTTTGAGCACACTCAAAAGCAATTGATTATTAAGCACTTAATTCACTTCAGATTTTTTAAGGCTAATCTTAATCTTATTCCATGAGTTCAATGAGATCAAACATACCTTTCCAACAGACTGCAACAGGCGTTCCGCGTGCTTAGAAACAGCTGCTACATCCTGCATGGCCTTTTCCCTGTAACTGAAATTAAATACAAAATTAAACCTCTGCGGTTGTATTCTTCTGCCACCTGCTCAAGTTGCAGGAAATATGGCCACAGCATTCTCCTATTCGCTTCATTTATGGCCTTTTGGATATAAAATGTCATCACTTTTTTCTTCACACTAATGAAATTTCGTCATAATTACCCACCAAAATTGTATTTTGTGAGTCTCAGTCGCTTAGACATTCAGATCACCCATTTTTTTGTCAGTTCTATGAGTAAATATTTGCAGCAGAAGTAATAAATCTAAATCATGTGGACATTCTTGATATGAACCCGATTGCTGTCACTGAAGAGGAGACATATTGTACGCTCACATATTTTGGAGGTTGATGAACTTCTGAGAGTCTGCAATCATATCTGGGATGGTTCCTCGCACAGGTAGGCTTCCATTGCCTTCTTTGTGAACAAACTCCTTGACAGCTCGTAACATCACCCAGAAGACCGAGGTCTGGTAAACACATGCATATCATATAAGGACACATATCACAGCCCACAATAATCCTTATAGCTTTTCTCTTGAAAGTATAACTCTCAGTCAATCAGATATTACCTCACTTCTTTATGCAAATAACCTACCACCATAGAGAGCAAACATCCTAAAATTAAATATGATTTTACCCGTTTGTAATAGTACTAAAATCAATGCACAGCCATCAATGTTGATATAGCAGGCGAGATTAGGATACCATTGGAGGTCAGAGGACACTAGCTGCATGTACTTTGGTTAGGTTTAAGGTTAATGCTGAACACTTGTGATTGGATGAACCAAATAGATGTAAATAGCAAGTGCATGAACAGAGTCTGTTACATTTCTGGAGTGGTCTAAGGAAGAAAAAATCCAAACCTGTGATGTGATGTTGTTACACTGCTCACTATTAAAGAGGTCGTCAAGATTATTAGATATCTGTAGAAACAAATGCTATAAGTCTCAATCTGTGACTGTGAGACTATTAAAAAAGGAAATAAAACAAGAGCATTTGAGGTCTGGCACCTTGGTTGGATTTAAAGCAGTATTGACATTCTTAATCGCTTCCTCAAAATTTTCTTCATCCTCTGGGACACCATCCTCATTCTTTAGGACCCCTGAAGAAACACAAGATAAGGATGTCAAAAATGGTTTACAAAGCAGTGTCACTGCGCATGTATAACTGCAATCTAGATGTCCACAGATACCTTCACGAATAAGTTGTCTAAATGCCTCTTTCTCCTTGTAATTTTTGGGTAGCTGACCATTGTGCTTCAAAAGACAAAAAACAGACATTTAATAGTAGAAAAACAGTGATGGAATCTTTTTAGCATGCATACGCTGAAGAAACTACTGTACCTCACTGAGCCATTTCTCCAGATGCTTAGCAACAATGACAACCCACGGCGTGTGACTGTGATCCTTTAGATGAAATAAAGCATCAAATATTATGAGTTGTGTTAAGTTGGCATTTTTAAACTCACCAATTATCAGACACAAATGTGCCGACACCCGACTGCATACCTTCTTGTCCATGCTGTCAAGATCGTAGGACTGAATGTGGTTCTTGAATTCACTAAAAGGCTGGTCTAACCTCAGGTCCTCCAAGGCATTGTCCGGGTGAGATTCAATCACTGAAGAGAAAAGCAGTAAAATATCTATATATAATAACGTTATGGTAAGTATGTTTTATTTCACAATATATATACTGTATATATATTATATATATAATATTATATTATATTATAATATAATAAAGTAACCACGTACCAAAACATACCTTTGCAGTCAAATACCTCAACTAAATGACTAGAGAGGGGGATTTTATACATCACAGTTCAACATTTACAAATGAAATTTCATTACCCAGCTCTGTGAAATCAAAGCATTACATATAATGCCAATCAAAATAATGTATACTATAAAAATCGAGGGGAATTTAAGATAAAAGCCAGGGAACTAACCTGTATGCTCCTGCACCACTAGTCTCATGTAGCCGATGAGGCCATAGCTTTTACACACGAGGAAAGGTACTGAGGCACTCCACAGAACTGAACCGAGCCTCAAACACGTGCTGTTGAATTTTAGATAACGTCACCAAATCATTAGCCAGAAAAAAAAGGTGATCAAGACAAATCTGCTTCTGCAATTTATTTAAAATAATATGGAAATGTAATTCAGAAAACAATTCAACTGTAGCTCATACCTTTCTGGCAAATGGACACCAATGACTATGGTAAACCTGTGGAAAAACTCTGGATTGTTGTCAAGCAGTTTGTCTGGACTCTGCAGGAGTAATAGACGGTGAAAGACAAAATCATTAATTTTAGAGCATTCTTTGTACCCATGCACTTGGTGCACTAGCTGTGGCTCTTTCCCCCTTTAAAGCAGCTTTAACTAAATGTGTGTTATGTGATATATATATTAATTAAAAAATCCAACAATACCAACCTCCTCAACAAAGTTTCCAGAGACATCACTGTTAAGTTCTTGGAGCAGTTCAGTGGCTGCCTGTGCCCTGTTCTGCAAAATAAACGCAAAGATCAGGGACAACAAAAAAGAAAATACACCAAAAAGTTATTCCTAAGGAATTACTTAAAAGAAGAGATGCAGAGATCAGAAAGAAAAAAAGGAATGTATACGTCTGTGTCAGTACTGTAAAACCACTAATTCTATAAATATCAGTGCATACCTTCCCAATGCTGCTGTTGCTAAGGAAAAAGCTGCAAGACAAGAACAAGAGGTTTATTAAAACACAAGTCTAAAGAAACCCTTATATTAGCCTCCACTCAGCTTTTAAAGAAACACTGCTGTCTTACTTGTTCCCAACATCTTCTCCAGAGACTGTATGTCCATCAACTATGGTGAATGCTCCAATACCTGAATAATGTATCAGTTGATTCAATCAGAAATGTTTTCATTTGCATATCATCACCAA
This sequence comes from Colistium nudipinnis, assembly GCA_016785305.1. Lineage (NCBI taxonomy): Eukaryota > Metazoa > Chordata > Actinopteri > Pleuronectiformes > Rhombosoleidae > Colistium > Colistium nudipinnis. Next base: position 191,714 of record JAFBJU010000199.1, read on the forward strand.
CACACAGCCACGTCTGTTTACCTGGAAGAACCAGGTTCTTCAGTATCTCAGTTCCAGTTGCTGTGGCGTTGATCAGACAAACATGAGCATTCTCCAGTGTTTCCTGACCATGGTCACCCCACAGTCTGAAAACATAAAGCGGGACTGGCTGTTTGGGGCCCTTGGTATCTTATATCTCATATTACAATAAGCTGTGAACTTACACTCTAGAATGCAACACCCAATACCATCTACTGTCCTGTTGTTGCACATGTTTGACCATCAAATGCAATCTATACATATTTATATATATATTGGCATTGTGATAACGGGGGCTGGCAATTTTAAGGGCAAGCAAACAACAGATGAAAAACATTGAAACACAACAAGTGAGGCTTAGAGTTTGTGTTTAAACGTTTAACTATAACCGACAGAGCTAACCCTAGCTAACAATAACGTTAGCGTTCGTGTCTCGCGTGTCTCGAGTGTGTCTGCCGTTCAGACCGTTCACATAAAACTGATAGCCTATAACTACGGGATTAAAAATGTTATTTGATAAACCCGCAGTGGTATTTACACAAGTACCTGAGCTGCCTGTCGTATTTTTGCTCTTTGGATGCTTTGGTGGCCGCCATGTTTCTTTACGGGTTATGTCTGTGGACGCATTTTAACTTTCTCATACCAGATTCGTCACAAACTTGCCGGCACAAAAATTCAGACCGGCACTTTCTACACTCAACAGCTCGACCAGATGCATATGTCCACACATTGGATAAGTGAGTGCTGACACTGCACTGGTAATAACAATAAAAACATATTACGATACAATTATTAGAGTGAGTAATAGAAGAGGAAGAGATAAAAACAAATCATTCAATCTTATTATGTACCAAATGTCTGTTTATTTGTGGGGACATTGCACGTGCCTTTTCTAGCCTGACAAAGACCTACACAGAGAATGACAACCCCCAGGAAACGCTGAACGCCTTATGAATCGTTCTTTCACAATTTACTGTAGTAGAAGACATTGGGTACAGCTGTTGTTGTATAATCATATCACACTGTATACGTAATCATTTAATCCTAAAATGACTGACGAAGTAACGTGACAGTGGAGGAGAGTATCTTTAAAACCAAGGCAGGTGGAGTATGTGTGTGGGTGTGTCTGTGTGTGAGTGTGAGAGGGAGAGAAAGAGAGCCAGGGAGCAAGAGGGGGCGTGAATGGGCGTGATAAGAGAGCGATAATTAGTGTTTCCCTTTGGCCACTACATGAACTTCATCAATCGCTGCACTGGGTGACGTCCGACCTCGTCTTCCAAGTACGCATCAGTGTGCACGAGGCACACGACGACAGCTCGCTCAGTCTCCACAAACAGGACAATGACAGGCAATCTCTGGGGATATGGAAAAGAGGACGGTAAGATCTTACAGCATCCTTGCTCCAGGCAGAGTCTTCACGGCCTTTGCAGCCACAGTGGAGGCAATTAACCCAGTTTTTTTTTTTACCAACACAATGCTGCTTTGTTATACTGCGGGCATTTCTTGTTTTATCCAGTGCAGTAGTCGAGATGTGAGAGTGGCTGTTAATGCGAGATTAGCCCCATGCTTAAAGGGATGATGACTGCTGTACTCAACTTGACTTCTCCCCCCAGGTTTTGTCCTGTTCTCTTGGGACAAAAACAAACAAGCATTGATTACACCGAGCACCGCATCAGAATCACCTGTGTACCCGCGTTTTCATGCAATCACCCAATCACGTGACAGCGGAATTATGCACGAAACCACGTAGACTTTCATTTGACACGTTGAAATCGATTTTTTTAAATCAAGATTTAATAATCACTCCATATATTGTCTTTTATTGTTTTTGCAGGTCCTTCTATATGGCACAAAAACTACCCTGTTGCCCAGGGGAATCGACAGTCTCCTATAGACATCATACCTCCTCAAGCTTCACACGACCCCAGCCTCGGCCCGATTGTCCTCAATTATGATCAGTGTACATCCATTAACATCTCCAACAATGGCCACTCTGTAGTTGTTGAGTTTGATGACTCGGATGATCGTTCAGGTAAGAAAAAGGTGACCTTCATTTGTGCACTTGTGACCTCAGCTGTGGTTACTTTAGTTTCCGGAATTGAAGCTCAGTTACTATTAATAATCAAAGCAAGTGTCACATCTATAAACAAGCCAACCTGTTCGAGTTAGTTTCAGTTTTAGGTCAGCAAAATCCACATTGGTCATACTTGTGTGTTGAAACGGGAATGTGACCAGAGAGTAACGTCTTCGCAGATCCTACATATATATCAAATAAAATATATATGACATGACCTATGATTGTATTGAAAAGATTTACAAAATGCAATTATTGACAAAGGTCCGTTCAGTGATAATCTTGGATCTGTTGTTTGCTGTTGGCAATCTGTGCTGAAAGTTTGCTTTCAACGAACGTACACTGGAAAAGTGGGATTACCTTGATTTTTCAAGAAGTGCAAAGCGTGTGCATAACTGACCATAATCAAGGGTTGCAAATAAACCGCTGATTATTCTGCAGGAATTGCATGTAGCAGTTAACCGTATGAGAATCTGTCTGCTGGACAAGAGATAATGGACTGAGGTGTAATCAGTGGTTATTATGACCTTATTTGCTTTATGGCTGGGTGTATCCATGTTTACCACCCCATCATTACTGTAAATGATAAGCTCAGAAATGTGGGGCAGTGTGGCTCAATTTCCACAAAGCAGACAGGCAGTGATCAGTGAAAAGCAATTAATGAAGAAGAAACTAATGCCCTTCCTCAGCATTTTTCCATAGTTCATATTCTATGCAAAGACACCCCCCAAACTGGTATTGTTGTGACTGTGGTTTTGGTAAGATATTACAAAAAGAAGGTCCATTAAGACCAATATACAGTATGCTATGTTTTATAATATATTTACAATATGCTATGCGATGATGTATCATTTGTGTGAATGGATTCCAAACATGACACAAGTTGAGCCTAGTTATAACTGTAAGTAATGTACTTCTCTGCTCAGGCTGTGATTAATGTCAGCATTATCATGGTCAGGATTTACGTTATATAACCACCTGATTCAGCAAATCAGGTACTGTATCTGCGCACTATTTACCTCATTTACAGGAAGCAAACTAACGTGTTTAAATATAGCATTCCTCTCTATAATTGTTCCCCCGGTTCTGTAGGTGAACAGTTTTTTGATATCTAAGTTGTTGTGCTTGTCCCACATCCATATTTTAAGACACTCTGTGCCATTCCTGCCTGTTTAATCCACACTGGGCCAGTGCGACCGGTTTGTCAGAAAGATGTCTGCAGCAATAAAATGAATAACCCAGGTGCAGATCACAGGCTTAAACATTCTGTACTGTCCGAATGAAAAGGGTCTGAAAACAGACATGCACTACTGTTTTGTCAAATCTTAAGATTAACTTTACCATATATTGGTACCTTTAGCATATATTTATGTGGTAGAAGATTTGCTATTTGATTCCCAAGCTAAAATGAGTTTTTCCAGAGTTATGGATTATGATTGACGTAGCCTGTATGTTTGTCACGTGTCAGATTTTTAAAGAAATTTGCTTTAGTGGTTGTACCTCGCTGTTTTATTGGATGCCACAAACAGGATGACCCCTATTGAATTATACTGGAAACACCCACAGAGAGGTCGGTCAATGTATGGAATTATTTGTTTGTGTTTTACCTTTTCCCTCCTGCAGTGATCCAAGGAGGCCCTCTTGACAACCCTTACAGACTTAAACAGTTTCATTTCCACTGGGGCGGAAAAGGCTGCCATGGCTCCGAGCACACGGTTGAAGGAGACAGCTATGCATCTGAGGTCAGTGTTTCATTTTCATGCTTCAGTGTGTCATTGTTTGATAAACAGACTAAAACACTGACTAAGATGTTTAAGGTATACATAACAATTATTAAAACTTTACTTTTAATTCATTAAAAGTAAATATTGGCCCAGTAATGATTGAAGTAATGATTGAGTGCACAGGGTTGACCAGCATTACTTTTGTATATATGAAATGATAAAAACCTGTTTTTATTCCCATTGTATTTTTCTTTCCTCCAAATTTCACCAAATAGCTTCATTTAGTGCACTGGAATGCATTAAAGTACAAGACGTTTGGGGAGGCAGCTACAGCTCCCGATGGCCTCGCTGTCCTCGGCATCTTTTTAGATGTAAGATGTTTCACTCAAGTGCCATCGGTTTTCTGTCTCCATTCCCTTTTCTCTGCATTTTGTATTTGTATGGCAGTTGTTCAATTTGTATGCATTAAATCATGCTAACATGTACAGATGCAAATACAAAATGATATGAAATGATGTGTGTAAAAGTTCATATAGAGGCAAGATGCAAATGTTATTTTAGTTATACAAGCTTTTTATGTACTAAAATATTTGATGTGGACTCACTCTAAAAATCACAGATTTAAATTCAATAACAATTGTCTGTTATGAAAGACAGGTGACGAACACAGATGGCTCCACATGATAACAGACGCTCTGTACATGGTGAAATTTAAGGTCAGTACTATTGATGATCGATGCTGGATTTTATTGCAGGAAATGTTTTGTATGTGTTTAATGACCCGTGAGTAGCCTCATTGCAATAATATAAAATGTGTGTCTTCCATTAAAGGGCAGCGTCACAGATTTCAAAGGTTTCAACCCCAAGTGCCTCCTTCCCAGCAGCCTCCACTACTGGACTTACCTAGGATCACTGACTACTCCTCCTCTACATGAGAGCGTCACCTGGATTGTCCTGAAGGAGCCCATCATGGTTTCTGATAAGCAGGTGAACGCTGCATATATGTCTTTCACTTTGACATATGCTGGATTACCAGCATGTACAACACCGCAGATATACACAACAGTGCAACAATATCAAGACCTTTTTTGCTTTTATTAGGTGTTAGTATGGTCAGCATGTTAATTGTGCATGTACGTGTGTAGAGGGTATTGTTTAAGATCAAGTGGTACAGCCATATATACACAGCATTAACCCCAATCCAACTATCTCGGCCAAGCCAGTAGTGGGGAAACATTTTCTGTATCTAGTGATATGCACTCCTTGTCAGAGACTGTCTGGAATTACTTTTAGCTTAAATGACACAGATAGACCTCTTTGTAATCAAAGAAAGGAAGTGCTAATGGTTTCTTTTTAAGCAAGCTGCAGTTGATCAGTCGATTTGTAAAATTGCAATCTTATCTACAATCTTTTTGCGTTTGCACCACCATGCTTCAGTGCCTCCGTTTTCAAAACAAAGTTCTGCATCACTGGATCAGTAAGCCCGGTTTAAGTGGAAAGCCCACCAACCGCCCCTTTGGTTGGGCGGGCTTTACCTCTGTGCTGTAGCAAATGTCAGAAATATAGCGTTTGTCAAAAATATGATGCTATATTAAGAAGCCACAACAAAGAGCACAACATCATTCATGGGGGATTCCCTGGAAGAGTTGACATGTCCCCCCCCATGAGCACTGAATGTTATCAGAACGTTTAGGTCTGATAACCCCAGGTTGCTGACAAGTTAAGTTGACAAACTGAACGTCTGCAGCACATTCCACCCTGGTCTCCTGAGCTGGTCCTGTGGCGACTTCTGCCAGTCTCGGGATTATACGCTGACGTTGGGTTGATCTTTTGTGTTTTAGTTTCTGCGTTTTTCACGCCGCGATTCGACGTGAGAAACCAGGAGATTTAATGGCTGGGATGCCTGAGGCGTGGTCGTGAAGGATCTGTGTGTAGCTTAGCTGGGGGTAAGGTATAAGCTGGACAACTGGCCTCCACAACTTGTGTCTCCAGGCCTCAAGCTTTTGATCCTCCCCAGCTGATTGTGTGACCGGATGGATGACTACATGGGTGCGGGGCTTTAACTGAGAAATGCATGCATGGGGACCAAATGGGGGCGGGGGAAGCCCTTATGTAACAGGAGGTTTTGTTTTTCACTTGCCACAAAATAATATAGAGCAGTAAGTGAAAGAGAAAACAATTATGCATTGTGTGGGTAGATAGGCGATGATTTAACCATTAATATTCAATATTGTGGACATTTATTTGTTCTTGTCTCTCTCTGTCCAGATGGGCAAGTTTAGGTTGCTGCTGTTCAGTGGGGAGGAAGAGGATCAGAGGACACGCATGGAAAACAACTTCAGGCCTCCCCAGCCTCTCAAAGGAAGGAAAGTGCGTTCCTCCAATTAATGTGACCTCAACAGAAGTCAAAGATAACAAAAGCTATTTTAGGCAACAGTGAATGCATTACTTTGAGTGCATTTTGTTTTACCTCATGGTAGCCTGTCCTGAGGAGGATTTCTGATTTGTATAGAAGGAAATGGTTCAACGACTATTTCTCATCACTGCCAGCACGTTAAAAAGTGCGTTTCCTTCTAGTGGTCTGGAGCATTGTAGCAGATTAAGATTCAGTGTATGGGCAAAGAAGTGATACTATGAAGCAGTGTATGATTAGAAGTCAGCTAATATTATGAATATGTATAATGTAGTATTATCTGAATTCTATGTGCTAGTTAGTATCTTACTATCAGGGGCTCTAATTAAATGAAGAGAAGGGAAAGTTGGATGGGTACTATTCAAGGACAACGAAGACGAGTGATGCACAGGCAACAAGGTGCTACATAAAGACCACATAATAGTATAATCTGCTATTTGCAGACTGGTATCGCACCACCCTGCCATCTGCAGATTCAAAGCCTCCTCACTTATCCCCACTGATCCTCCGTTGATCCAGCCTGTTGCCGGTGGAGTCGCGCTCTTTCTGGCCACAGAGCCCTTCCTATCCAGCAATACCAACTGGAGGTGGGGTTGGATTAGAGCTGCATTTACTTAAACTGGCCTGTTTGGCTGTGGTAGAGGACGTGAAAGGCTCAGAGACTCAGGTATGCACCCCCAGCAGGGCAATTTGTTATTTATAGAAAGACCCCCGTTTACACACATTTTTTCATAAAAGCTTTATTCAGAAATAAAGGTTTGGTCTTTCAAATCAACTCGTATAGGATCTTCATATCCAATGTACTAGGCAGGAGCTATGACCCCGTTAACAGCTTCCACAAAATATACGCACAGTCCATTGTGTAAATGCCTGGCAAAGAGCCCTGTGTTTTACTTGGGTGATTTATGATAACTTTGTGCAATGCTGGTCCTTATTTAGGTCTTGGATTTTACTAATGCAGAGGTATGACAGGGACACACTGACAAATGCACAGGGATAAAGGCACCTCAGCTGTGATTGTTTTATGTTGTTGATGTGGAAATTGAAGTGTGGGTGGTTTGAATATTTTTGTAATGCATTCAAAATGTTTACAGAATGATATAAATAATAAAATAATATTTAAATGTGTCTTTTTCACTTCTGCTCTCTCAAGCCAACGTACAGATTTATGGGTTTGCATTTGGATTATGGTCAGAGTTTCACACCTACCTCCTAACTTTAACTATACTGAACCTTGTACTTGGTCTCCACATTATGCTTTAGAAGGGAAGTGTCACTCAGGCAAATGTTTAAACTCTCACCTATTCTAAAAAGCAATACAAGGTAATTAGTTGCTTGGGTAAAGGGCAGAGAGGTTGATCACAAACAGTGTTTGCAGTTAATTATTTACCAACTATGTTCATTGAACAGGTTTTATTTGGCCCTTAAATTCAGCATTGTAGCATACATAGTAAATGCTATCATTAAGCATAATAAATGCCCCTGTTGGTTGAAATGGATGTGAAGGGCTCCTCCACATCCCTTTGCTCCAATTTATATATTTGTGAATAGGGCAAATAATAATGAGAATAATCATGTAATGTCAATGTTAACCAATTCAGGACCATTTAACACATCTTTGTTCATCCAGAGATACACTTATGTACAAACACTAATATTAATATGGGAAGAATAAGAGTAATGTCGATTTATTTAGAAAAAAGGTGGCTATGTTTATGTTAACATCAGCATTTAAATTCAGTCTAAATGTGAAACAACGGAGTGAATGTATTATATCTTTAGAGTGATCAAAAAAAAACAAGCCATCAAATACATACTATGGGATTTAAAGATGTTTGTGAAAGTTGACATGATAACTAAATGAACAAAGAAGTGGCTTTTCTCTTTGAACTTTAGTTTAAACATGATCCTGTGTGTGCAATACGCAACCTCTATAGTAGACAGACATCAGATGGCAAGATTAAAAGCTACTGCATTTACAGAATGGTATCTTGTTCTTATTTGTATTACTGGTAACATAAGTCCTTCAAACATTATGGAACAACAAGATATTTTTTTTTTGCAGAAAAAGAAAATAACTTGGGCCCTGATTCAAAGACAAAGACAAAAAGCCCACATTTACATAACATGTGCAGTGATCAGAAGAATCATTTCTTTAATTACACTTCAACCATTACAATATTAGAGACATGTTAATACTTTCCTCTGTGCTGATATGTTACCATTTTTATTTCTCAACATGATTTTTTTGTGTCATCTATACATCATTTGTTCAGATTGCGTAGGTTCTCCTGTAGGTGGCAGCATCTGCTAACTTTTGTATCTATTATATTATACGGTTAGTGTTTTATCAGAGAGGACTTAAAACGATCTAAAAATAACCACAGACTGCTGTGCAATACAAGCAAAATGCAAGGAAAAAGGTGAATGGTGAATCTGTGTGGAACACAGATTCCATGTGAGCTAATTCTCCTCGCTTCACTGTCTATTACATTTGCCCTTGCTTTGTCCTTTCCTGTAAGGTGTAAAGGTTGTTGATATCAAGAGGCCTTATTAACCTAGTTTCTTGTCAATTGAGCTTCTGATGGTTATGAAAAAAAATCTGATTCATGGGTAAAACATATGTATGTGTGTGTATATAGAACGACTTTTACATTTACGAAGTGCGTGTGTTTGTGTGTGTGTGTGTGTGACATACCGTTAACACATACCAAATAATACTTCCAAAATAGCATCAGGAAGCTTAATTGAGATTAAGAATAGCTGAGAAAGCCACATCATCCTCAGCCACAATCGATGTGCCATGTAATAAGATATTACAGTCAGGCTTCAGAAATAGAGTCAGTCACATGTATTTTTAGCATCAGGATATCTACTTGCTCGTTGTATTGTGTTTTCCTAGACACAGCAACATCTGAGTAACTCGTGAAATGTAAAACTGAAGCCAAATAAGTCGCTGATCAGACAAGAATAAAATTAGTTCATTAGGGGAATACGGTGGATTGTGTCAGCTATAATATGTGCTTAATAATTGATGGTGAAATATATAACTGCATAGAGACACGGCTCTTTGCTTGAGTATGGTTATCCTACACCATTACTATTTGATTTGCAGATACCATATTTTCACAAAAATAAAGTAAATAAACCAGGCTTTTTATAGGATTTTTAGGATTACTACACAGTACACATGGGCTAATCTTTAAAAAAATATATATTTTGTATGTCAAAGCCAATTTACTTCTCTCGAGGATTAAATATCGGGCAGTTGAATCATTTGTTCTGTGGCTCTGGGTTGGTTGTAAGATGAACAATGTAAAGAACAATGAACAACCTCTCACGAAAGCCCATGATAAAAGTCAAAGATCAAGATCAAAAAGGCTATAACCACATATGCCCTTGAACCACTGTCACCTCTTAATCTAACCTAAATTCCCATATTAAACACACAATCTCACAGTTACACCAAACCGAGTTCTTTGGTGTAAGTCAGCTCTTCTTTCGACAGTGAAGCTGAAAACGGCTAGCCACACTCCTTCATCACTTTAAATGTTTCCATATTGCCAAGGACGGCAGCTCTATCTTGCAATGGGGAGACACGACCATGTGCAGTTGCCATGGATACAAACAGCCCATGCAACACAACACAAATGCTTGGCCGGCTCATATCTCCCCTACTTGTCTATGAGCCAGTGATCCATCGCCATCACGCTGTCAGAAAATAAACTCATACTGCAAAAATATCTGTCGCTTCTTTGCCCTGTGGTGTCACGTCTATCTTTCAGTATTTATTACGGAGCTTTATTTAGCTGCGTTATCTATTTGGTGGGGATCTGATCTCCAACTTATTCCATCCAAACCTGCCACTCACCACCTGTCTCTTCTGGCTAATGTTTGGCCCTCACCCAAGTTCAGGGTTGAACGCTCAACCATAACAACCCGCAAAACAATATACACCTTTTATGGGTTATATACACCAAACAATATTAAGGTTGTCAGGCAGTGGCCTTGGTCCACCAAGTGGGTTATAAATCACAGCAGAAGAGATGAGGTTCCATCTCTTGAGCCTTGGGCACACTGTTGGTGGTCCTTTGTGATAATCAAATAAAACTGCTTTGCTGTCACATGGGAGAGGTCATGATATGTAATCCTATACCTGGCTGTCAACTCACACAACTTAAAAGCATTGATCTATGGACTATTTCTCTGGAAAATATATTTTAGTTTCCCCCATCCTTGATATTAGATGTTTTGGCCCTCTGGCTAAGTTTCTCTGTCGACCCTACGGTAAATGTTGATTGAGACTCTGACATTCAGTATGTGAGGTATGACACTCACACACTCAATCCTGACATCTAAGCTTGGTTACTCAGCAGTGAGCCATGAAGTATTCTGAGTGGGCAGCAGACACCTACATGGCCCTCCAGGAACTCATCTGACTTAACTCAGTGACCCTTAAAGCACACTTGAGTCAATCCAAGATCCTCTGTTTACGTGTACGTGTTTACGAGCGTCTATAGTAACACACAGTCAGCCCTGCATCAGAGCTGGGTCAACCCCTATTTACTACACACAAGTCCGTTTAAAATCAGTGTCACAATCAGACACACATGGCTCACCCTCATATACAAAACATCGGAACACTTGAGCATCATACATTTACATTTGTAGAGATTTCCCTCAAGGATGGATAGAGTTGATGGTGGTCGAAGAAGCAAAATATCATCAAACAACAATTTCAGCAGAGTATAAAGCATTTTGCAGTAGTAAGTGGTGACATGATACATTTTAGAGGTTTATTTTGTTATATGATCAAATTAAGATACTACATACCCATAAAATCTTACAATTTCCAAACACTCTTTGAATAATATGATTGCTTTGACAAGATGTAGATGTAGTGGTGACGTGATGAATTACTTTTCAGTTTTTTAAATGTTAAGATTTTACTGCCTTGCTTGAACTCAGGTCATTGTGGTGGTTTGAGCTAAATGCTAATGTCAGCATGTAAAGACAGTCGTTTAACTTCATCAAAATTGTCAACCTGACTTGGCTTGTATGTTTATGGTGAAACATGCATTTTAAGTAGAAAATAAATAAAAACGCGAGGGCATACAATACTTCAAATTCAGGACACATCAATTCAAGTAAGGAAGGGGAACTCAAATCTTTAAATCTACTCCCAGACAGACACATTAAAAAGTGATCTAATAATTGAAAGGATCTGACTAGGATTGACCCCATGTGATCAACTTTCTGTCTGTCTGACTGGATTGTCTCCAAAAACAGCACAGGCCTTAGGCCGGTTTGATCCCTGCCGCAATCTTCTATCTGCCGCAACTCCCACAACCAACCACCGCTGACACATTTAAGTCAGAGGGGTCAGTCATGCACCCAGAAGCGTCACAAGTTTCCAAGATCCCCAACCCCCAAGCCCACGAGTTCAAAAATAGTGCCAGTTAGCCTTTAATAAATCGGAGTGTTTCTATAAAAAGCCTTTGGCCGACCAGAAACCAGGGCTGAAGCCACATCACCCTATCTTTAGCTTTATTTATGTCCCGGCGTTGACAGCACCACTTGCAAAGCTTTCCAGTCACTGTTCAATAGGTCACGTGTGTGTGCTGAGCCTTTGGCCCGATGCTGGAAATCACCTTAGAGTAAAAACCGTAATCAGTGGGCCCGCAGTGCCGGACAGCCTGCATCCCTTGGAGAAACAACCAACCAAACAGCTGCTGAGTTAACGGCCTGATGATTCTTGCCCTCAGATTCTTTCCGTCCACTTAGTGTTGATGGAGCTCTCTTCTGTTGACAGATAAGCACGTCCACTAGTCAAATGATAATTGGAATTATTACAACTGTCACATGACAAGAACTACAGATACGTGAGCGCTATAAAAATAGTAAGGTTCATATCTGTGGCTTTATCTGATAAATGTAGGTCATGCCTCACTGTCTTGTTATTAATTGAATATGAATATACTCATCACCAGCTGTGCTGGCTAGAGGCTCAGTAACGCCAGCTTTTATTGTGAAGCATAAAACTGCATTCTGGGAATAACAGGGGTTCGCAAAAGAAGAAAGCGTAATCATTAAGCGTGGTTTCGATCAAAAGACAAGATGCAGGGTTATTCATGAGAAATGAATCAATGGAGACAAAGATGAAATAGAAATGAATGTAGGCGAAGTACATATGTAATATAACACAACATAAGTAATATGTCAGATTCGAAGAGTGTAGCGCTGAGGAGAACTCTGTCGCTTTGCAGTTAAAATGAAAGTGGAACACAATTAGATTGAATGAGTTTTAGTTTGTCTGTCCATCATATCTGGGTAAACAGATCAAACGTATCATTGAAACATACTGTATATACACCTGCGGCAAAGTGAGACTTACAGTGCTATGTACATGTAGTGTATTAAATTGTGATTTGTGACAGCATGCTAAGCTCTGCAGCTGGAAACATCTCAAAATCTAACTGTTAAGATGTGGATCAGCACTTCACATGAGAAGAAACCATGAGCACGTCCTCCGAACTTTCTGCCACGTGTTTGGTTGAGACGAATTTCAGCCCACACAAGGACAGTTCGGTCTCATCCCACTCAAGCTTCAGTTCATGACGGATGGCCGCATTCACAGTGAACAGGGATGGTGTAGGTGGGCCGCGTGTGTGCGTGTCTGCATCTGTGTCTCAAGAGCAAAGCATTGTTGCGCCAAAGCATTACAGCTTCCAAATGCGGGGGGGACCGACATGTCTTCAATTACGATCATTTTAAACCACCCCTAGAAAAGGTGATCGTCCTTCCCATTTATAGTCCCTTGTTGAACCATGAATCCATGAATCTGAATAGACAAGTGTCTGCGCTTGGAGACGGTGTGTGGGGGATGAAGGAGTCTGACAGGCTCCTTAACATGTCCTTTTACATGTGCTCTGACTATTCTGACAGCCAACACGTGGAACATGCACAGTGAATTTCATGTAACCGATGAGATATTGCTCCACGTTATTTTCTGCAGATTGCTGATGTGAACCTTTTGGAGATATCTTCTTTCATGGACAGTTCTTTCTTCCAGTGGTACAGTGTGCTTGCGCATAGCCCCTTCATCTGACACACATGTTTGTTTTAGTTTTTGTGCCATGTGAAGTATGAGAGGAAATGATCACATGCAATGTTTGTGCTCTCTTGTCCTTCGGTTAAAAGAATATTGCTCGGAGATTTTGATTGTATTCCATTGTTTCCTGCATTCACCCTTCTGCTGCAGTAAATCCTCACTAGACTCCAGTGACTAGAGCACCACATCAGGGGGTATAGTTTCTAGGGGGTGTCATTTAAACTTTTGATATTCATTTCAGGAAAGTGCCTTGACAAAAGTAAAAGCAGGTATTTATGATTCGGATTTAGGGCTGAGCTGTCATAATGACGTTTGTTTGGTTTTGGGTTGGTGTGGTTGGTGCTCTGGGTTGCGCAGCTGCGGCTCTGGCTGGCTAAGAAGGACCTTCCCCCACGAGGCACACCTGGTGCTCATTCCAGCAATCACTCCTGCCATAAAAGCTTGGTCCAAACACCACGCCTCTCTCCTGATTATCCCCTTAATTGCAGCTGCGTTCGCCAGTGCTGCCTTGAGTTTACTCTGTTCGTTCTGCCGTGTTTTCCCTTTTTCTTAAACTGGCGTCAACGTCTACACCAAACCCCTGTAAATGTATAATGAATATCATTTAATCGACCAAAATGTGTGGTAAAAAGGCACCTATAATCTACCACTGAACAAATAGCAAACCCCCTACAAAGAAGGTTAAGGACAGCATCCTCAGCGTTCAGGGAAATAGTCTGGTTTTCTTTATGTGCATACAATACAATAAATACTGTATCCGCTGCTTCGAGAATCAAATTGTTGATTTCCAGCTTCCTGTCTTGATAGTCTGAGATGTAAGAGTGATTATGGTCTCTGAAATGCCATAAATAGCAGGAGTGACGCACATACTCTGTCAAATGTCCATTTCAAGTGACAAGCAATTTCAAACTGTTTTCCGGCACAGAACATCAAATTACGCCATTGAATGAAAAAATAGAAATTAGAGAGTGCAGACAACACTCTTTCTCTTTTTGGTCCATTTTTGCAAACATATCAATTCTCTTGTGCCTCGAGCGGTTTTGATGCATTTAGAATCCATCATCTATTCTATATATAGGTCCCATTTTTATTTATTTCCAATACAGGCATCTATAGAGTAACTGCATACTAAAGCTGTAAAATATGTAAAATATGCTGAAGCAGGGCAGTGGCAAACAGGACCAACAGCTTCTCACATCACCAGTGACGGTGTTAGGTAAAACAAAACAGCTTTGCAGTTTTCAACTACCACGTGTCATCCCAACTCAGCATTTTTCAGGTTTTGTTTAAGGTAGTGTGGAATCGGATCAATAGCTTATTCATCTACGTTCTTCCTTTTACGATTCCCTTTGGAAGACCAACGCTGTTTGTTGAAGCTTTACAGAAAATCCCAAAGTTTCTGCCAGAACAATTTTTAAAGCGCCCTTACCGTAAAAGTGGACAGCTGGAGAGCAACTTAACGCACCAGTGAATTGTGTCACTGCATGTTATGTACCAATATTCCTGTCAGGGCATCAATTTGACGTGCAAATGGAAAACCCCAATGGCCTCTGACATTACTTAACCGTCAGTAATTAGAGGCAGTTTATATTAGTCAAACATCATTTACTGAAAGTGCAGGAGATGCTTAAACACGTATGTTTATTCCCATTCTCCACGGGGCATTTATTGCAGCATTTATTGAGGTCATTTCAAGGGGAGAACAATCATGTTCTTAACCTTTTAAAAGCGTAAGTTTGCATTTGAGCATTAATAATAGGCAGCAGATATTCGTCATGTTCCTCAACCCATTTTTGAATCTGTAACTCATCTTGACATGTTCGTCATGTAGGGAGATTCAGCCAGGGACAATGGCGTAGGACTTTTACAAGTCTTCCTTAGACTCTGAATGGAGCCATATCACTTTATACATGAACTGTCAAAAACGTATACCAGGGAAATCGGATATTTACACAAAGTGCTGAGATGTAGGGAACTTGGATTTAACCTTCAGTCGACCTCAGCCTATTTATCTCTGTAAAATAGCTAAAGGAACCTGATCTAGCCAGTCGGAGCTCGCTGACTTTCAGAATGAACTCAATTCAATCGTGGATTTGGCAATTTAAATATCGAGCAGAAAACAACAATTTAGAGTCATGTTTGTGAATACTTAATGAGTGTGATGTTTAAACTCAATCGCTCTGTTTTTGGTCCTCATGACCTCATGATGTCCTCCAAGGGGACGAATCTGGCTCTTTAGACACTCAAAGCTTCACAAATTGCTGGTTGCTAATTTGTTGCTGAGCCGGTAGCACACACGGTGAGCTGCTCTCTGCAGGAGCCGCTAATGACACCGATAATAACGCTGCAACTGGCTGTATTGAAGCAGCATAAAAATGTCATGACAAAAAGCGCCGTGGATGACACCATCCTGTCTCCGATACAAGAAGGCATGGTAGTTTAAAATATGGATTGTTGTTGCAATGGTTCCAGGAGAGCCAAGTGGGAAAAAAAGGAAGCTAGCCAGGAGTTGTTTGTGTATCATATTTATAACATATGACCTATCAGAAAAATAACTTGTAGTAGTAGTGATACAGTACACAGCAACACTCCAGCAGCTCGAGATAGGGGAAACTGTCAAAGTTTGGAGCCAAATGGAAAGTACACCATCTCAAAGCAAGCTTAAAATAGCCAAAGCTGTGGGGAAACTCAGAACGAAGGGAGGATGGATTAGGAAAACACTTGTGTCTGCCGGTAACCCAGCAGTGGAAAACCAGCCGGCCACTTGGGGAAAACCAGCCACTGCTCTACTGTGCCTGTCCCTGAGTGTCCTTCCATATGTGGTGAATTATCTCCCATTTCCAGAGCTATTTGGTGTAATTGGAAATATCACCCCCATTTCGCTCTCTGGCCTTGCACCCCAAGTCAGACAGCTGAACAATCTCCGTCCTCTGTTGGAACACATTAGGGCTAAAGTTGGAGGCTCATTACCTCCCAAATGTAACGCTTGACCCCATGTCACAAGCTAATCCCTTCTCCTATGCTCTCTCCTCTCCCTCAGGGTTCTCTACAGTGTATTTGTCTTCTACTTGGAGCTATGTTGTGCTTTGATCGGAATGGCTGAGGGAGATATAAATAACCTAATATAAATGTGGAGTGGGTGCATAGGCTATCAACGGCATTGTCTGTGTAGCACATTGAAACTCAAGAGCTTCTAATCCATACACATATTTCTAATAGTGATTATTTGGCTGTCTTCAGATTTGTGAACGTGGTTCTGCTTCATTGTTGCCGTGCTCTTCCTCCATGTCATGAATAAGACAAATGTGGTTGTTTGATAATCACACAGACATACACACTTAAACAGTGTGCTGTATCTTGACTCCTGTTTTCAACACATAAGCCAGTCTACAACAAGACAATGTTATAAGATTAAAATAATCAGTGCATTTATTTTTTATATATATTTTTGTATTTTTACCAAAGACATCTTGGTATTACAGTTGGAGACGTGCTGGTGTTTGTTGAATGAATAATTGCTGAATTCCATTTAGCTGCTTTGGGTTTATACTCCTGGCATTGTCCATCATGGCTCTCGGAAATTCATGGCTTAGAAAAAAGCCGTCATTAGTGCTATTAATCAAACCTGGGCTTTTTCCTGCTATGACAAGTAAGAGTGCGTGCTGTAAAAATACCCACCTCTTTCTTTTTTCGAATGATCTATGCTACAGAAGGTATGAGTTAGTTTTGGATTCATATTAAGAGTATTTTTCCAAGAGCTGTCATGTTGCAATTTGAACTGCTTTATCTGATTTTGTGAGTAAGACAAAAGAGTTGAAAAAGCCCAGATAGATCTATTTAATCTATTAGCAAACAGCTACATCCGGCAGACTCATAAATTATGTCTGTTTGGCTTCATCCACAATGCTAGATTTTGAGATGTTCAAAACAAAATCCTTCCCTATGCAAGCCAATAAAAATCCCTGCATTTACTCTTCACCATTCCTGAAAAATGAAAAGAGGGTTTTTTTGTATTGGACAGATGAAGTGGTGGAAGTATTAATGACGTTATGTGTTAAAAGCACTTTTTATTCACTGCTGATAGTGGAGTCAAAAATCAATCAGGAAGCAAATGCAGGCAACTGCATCATAGTTTCCAAAGGTCTCTGTTTCTGCACGCCCGTATTAAATGAAAATGAAGTAGTGGGGCGGTAGTCTAAGCTTTGATCTGGTCTACTCAAGCTGTTGAGAAAAAAAAGACTGCAGAAACCAAACATTTGATGGATATGTTTCTGCTTACTTTACAGAGAACATGGATTGGATGACATCATTTCGATGGCAGCTTTTAGCTTCCTAAATCCTCAAAATGTCTATGGGAGGCAATTAATTTTTGTTATAGCATTAATCATGTGACTCACCGTCAAATACGAACAGTTATCCAAAATTAATTAAACCTTTGTCAGAGTAGGCTTATGGATGAGTACTGTACTGTGAATTTAATTTGTCTTTTATGAACTAGAGGTTAGATCGTTGGACACTGAGGGATGGATGTCATTCAGTGGACCTTCAATTTTTGAGCTATTCATAGAAACACTTAGGTCTGAATATAGCTTTGCTTGCCTGTTTGGTCATCTGATTCTGTGTTCATAAAGCCTTAATCACAGGTTCTGGCAGTTACGCAGTGGCACACAGTTACACGCCGTTTCAAGCTGTCTCATTCGATTTAAAGTGTAACTGGTTCATTATGTAGAAAACATAGCCACAAGTAGAAAATGAAGGTGTCATGCTGTAAGTTTCTCATGGTTAAATCATTTTATGTCAAGTGTATCAGAACAAATGTATTAAAAAAAAAAATAAGTAAAATAAATAAAAATAATAAAATAAAATAAATTGTGACCTTATGGGGTGCTGGCAACATGTTTTAATTATGTTGATGAATTACAATATATTCAAATACGTATCAGCATTTCAAAGGCATGTTTCTTGTAATTTATAGTATACACTTATCTTTTTGCAGGGACTATCATAATCTAGAATTGTGACAATACCAATATAATTCACTAATGCATGTACACTAATGGATACAAAGTAGTGTAAATGACTGTCCTCATACACTGTTGTAGCTAATGGTCACTATTTTGGAACCGATAACAGTTCTTTACAGAAAAAAAAGACACACCTAAGACATATGTCAACATCCTGTCCCAGGCATAGGTTTAAGCTCTAAACACATATTAGACTTCTTAACTAATCTCAACCATCACATGGTGTTGCTTAGGTCAGTATAAATCTGAACTTCTACCTAACAACTAAAATATACATTCATTTTTAAACATTCATGGTCACTTGATGAATACAGTGCCCTGAAGGCAACATTGGAACATTGGTTCACTTTGCCAGGGCAGGGAGCAGGACAGAAAAAAATATTATTGTCGTGTTTAGATTGAAATCTTCAGAGGAACTCTCTCCTGGTTGGTTTTACTTGACCTTTCAGGGTTCTGATAGGACAGTCTCACAAATACAACAACGAGGATAGTTCCTGGAATAAAACAAAATACAATTATATGACAATAATACTGCCAACATTGGATATTCAACAAAATCGCAGTGGCATTAGTTTTTTGTCCAAAAATTAATTATTTTGAAGGTTTTTGGAAAATACAATCTGAATTATCAATGGTCTGGGACAAAGACCTTTGAAATATAATCTTTCATGAAATGTAATATATTTACGAGGCATCCATTTGCACAGGTATTTATCATACGCTATAAAGGAATAAATGTGTCCTGCCTACCTGCCTCTCTGCTTACCTATGACAGCAAAGGTGCCAAGCAGAATGCCCACTGCAGACTGAATAGTTGGCATGCCCTCCAATTGCTTGGCCGGCACTTTGCAGTTCCCTCTGACGTTGCAGGGACACACGGTCACTAACGGGAGAGGACAGGAATGTTGGAATTTTTTCCAACATCACAAAACAAAGTCATTCTCACTAAACCGGTAATCCAACTCACAGGGGGGGAAAAGGTGCCACGTTCAGGGCTGTTCATTTCTTTATTCATTTGTAATCATCAAAGTAATAGGTGCCGAAACACTTAACCCTGATTAAGCTGCAAAACTACAGGTAGGGCAACGTTCCTTCCCGCTATAGTTTATTCTCTTAAACATACAGCTTAGCCTAAAGCATGCACAGGGAGTTATGTGATGTTTTGTGTTACGTATATAAGGGGTCAGCAGGTCATATTGGGCAGAACATAGTGTTGTGATAGCTGTGCAATCACAAGCCTGGAACAAAACATTTGCAAAGCCACATTAGAACAGAGCTAGTGCAAGCTGGCACACAGGTGTTGATCTCTATTGATTGTTCCTGTGCTCTTGTCCCGTAACCTCTCTGGGCTTGCTTTAGCTCATCCGCAAGAGAGTCAGCATTACCTGGCAAGTTTATGAAGGTGCTCCTGGGAGGGGAGCTGCTGTCCGAAATCGTGAAGGGGACAGTGTAGACCTCAGGGGCCAGGTATGGGATGTTTAAGGACAGGTTGGTGTGAGTATCTGAAGGACAACAATTATTATATATATAAAAGTAAACTTTATAACTTTAGTTATAACAATTACAACAGTCGCTTTTCTTGTTTTTTTTTTTCAAATGTTTCTCATGCGTCATTTTGATTTAACACTTATCATTAAAGCTCCTTATGACAGCACAGCACTAACTTGAACAAACGGTCCAAACTCTAGTAATCTTGGCAATGTCTGATAAACCGCTAAGTGTTGAATACATTTTTGGTATTTGGTGACCCAAGAAACATATTCACAAAACAGCATTGCTTCATTTGGAGCAGTGCAATTAAGTGTGCTAACTTAACAGGTACATCAATAAAATTCCATGATGTTAAAAAACATGGACTGAGAGGCTCATTTTTGCTGTGCATGGGGTGGTCTGTATAGAGTGAGTCTCTTATCTTATCTTCGTAAATCAGTCTAAAGTACATGGCAGGCCGCATGACGTAAAAGCCCCCGCCAGTAACGAGAAGCATTTATCAGGCTGTTTGAACCCTTATCTGAGGGTCTTAAACTCTACGCAACTCACACCTTACCATCATTCCCCTTCATGTTCCACTTGTCAGCCAGGAAAGTGCAAGCTGTGCAGTACCTCGGAGGAGACCGTTAAGAAGTTTACATTTTTTAGCTTCTATTTCTGCACTGTTTCACTTCTGACATTTTCAAATGGTGGAGATGTGACCTGCCATTTAGTCACAACTGGAGGATGTGGGATTAAATTGGGACCGGAAAGTGTTTTTATGCCACAATGCAGAGTGGAATTTTCTGCATGCGCACGCGTTCCCTTAATAAATGTATGTGGACGTGCCCCTCAAATGGGTGAAGCTGACATTATCCCTGCAGAAGTACACATTATCGGTATGGCCATTATGGGCTGTGACCAGGTGCAACGCAGTCTGGGAGATTCTTGTTTTAGCTTCCATTAGCTGGCAGCAACCCAGTGGTGACGCCAGAGAAATTACACAGATGATATAATTACACCTGGGCTCAATCAATACCAGCAGGACAGGGGAGTGAAAGAAGGAGAAAAAAAAGAACAGCGAGGGAAGTGGTGGAGCTGTTTGAATGACTTAATGACAGACATCATGGCAGTAAATAGCTCGCATTAAATGAACCCCACAGCAGCAGTATCAATGGAAAAAAAAATTATAGCTCCGTTAAAAGGCAAGAGTGAAGAAAAATAGAACGAGGCAATTTGCACATGTTCAGGGGGAGATCTGTCTTTTTCTTTGACTATGAATCTGTCAATGGTGTACTTTAATTCATGCGTGTCAAAGTAAAAATGTTAATTCTGCTTCCTCGAGCTGTATCCAGTATAATAAATGTGTCCAATAAATAAATAAATACATTTTTCAGAAGACTTGGTAGTGTAATTTGACCATATTAGAGGCAAACACATATCTGCATAAAACGTCTCAAACTCTCCACATTTTCACCTCACCATTTATGGGTGTCAGCTTCCAGTTCCGTCGAACTGTGGCATCACTGCGCAGAGAGAAGTTGAGCCGACCCCCGTGCTGAGGTCCATCACTGTCACGTGAGGCCAACACCAGGGCTTGGTCCTCCCAGCGAGGCGTACACAGATACTTCCAGGAGTAGTCTCCAACCAGCACCGGACTGTTGTCATTCACATCCAGGATTTGAACAGTAACCAGAGTGGAGGCGGATAAGGAGGAGTTTCCTAAAGGGAAAACAAGACGTGAAACAGATTCAACAGAAAAATATGTCAGTGCATAAGTAGACCATCAGACAATATATAGTGGATGATAATCCACTATATGCTAATTCTAAGACATTAAATTCTCTCCTCAAACTAATCTCTGAGAAACTAAAGCAGCTGTTGTGAGAAGCAGAGGCATTAAGAAGCTTAATTGCCTAGGTGCAAATAACATTATTATATTATTATTACATCATTTCACGGATGCTGAGAAATGCACTCAGTACACTGCAACAACACTTCACCTAACATAAGCTGGCTTATGCAGGCATATTGATAATATGTTATACCAAAGTAAAGTGTGCCTACGCACATACCCCTTCTGATCAAATAGTGTTTCTAATAGCAAAGGCCATCTTACGTCCATCCACTGCAATAACTTCCATGGTGTACGTGCTGTTCTCCTCTCTGTCCAAGGCCTGCACAGTCTTTAGTTCTCCAGAGTATTTTCCGATTGAAAAGTATTTCTTTGTGTCTCCTTGAAGAGAATATCTGTGCAAAGAAAACATGTGAATCTCTGTAGACTGCGACACTCTCTACCTGTAATGGTGAAATGAACTATTTTTTATACAACTTTCATCCAACGGGTTACCTGATTGGGTGAGAATCGGGGTCATAACCTCGGATGGTGGCAATGACCCGTCCTGGTTCCTCGCCCTCTCTGACAGTCACCTCGTAATGGCTTTGAGACAGGATCGGACCTTCGTTCACATCGTCGACATAAATCGAAACTGTGGCTGTGGATGCAGGTCCATATCGACCACGGACCAGAGCCACCGGGTTATGAGCACTGAGCACCAGGATGTACTCACTCTCCCGCTCAAAGTCTAACACCTGTGAAAAGATGCATACACACTCAGTCCCTTTTAAGTGTCACCATCCACAAGGTCTAATACAGCATTGCAAAGCATAGAATACATGCCACAACTTGAATAATATCACAAAAATAATATAAAATGGTAGTACTAGAATAGTATCTTCATTTTGTAATAGTCTAAATGTTAACAAGAGGGAATAAATGATCAGTTACTATCAGTGGATTCCCCTTTTTGTAAAAAAGAAAAACAAATCTGAATCAAAAATGAATTGATGCAATCATGGAATAATAACCTGGATTCAGTTTTCTGAAAAAATGCTTTATGATTTGGGGGAACTGTTCCTTTACTGACATTTCCGCTGTAGCTTTTTATAAGATTTCTACTGTTTTAAAATAGCAGATCCTGTCAGAGGCACACAGGAAATGAAATGGGATAAAGTTTGTTCATGAATTTCCGTGGAATCAGTTTCTTAAGGACGATGAGAAACAGTCAAACACCCCACATTAAACCCAGCGTGTCGTCTTTGTGAACATAACGGAACACAGTGCAGTCTCCTGTGTCCAGCCTTTTTATCTTACTTCCAAGAAAACCGGTTTTACTGGCAGACACAGTATCCACAGGGAAAAGAGCCAAGTGAGTGACTGTGTCACTAATTTTCCATGATGATAACCGTCATGTGACAATTCAAATGACACGGTTGTGTTATTGAATAGCATTGTATTTCTGTAACAGGACATGTATGATATAAATAATACACTCTAAAAGAGTGTAAACATGATAAATACATCTCAATTTCTCAGGAATGTACAGCCTTGTGTATAAAGTATATTTCAAGGTTCACCATAATCTTCCCACTATACATAGGAACTATTACTTGTTGTCTTTGTTTAAACATTTAGTTTTAGTGGTTTTATCGTAATTACATGACAATTAACAAATTCCCAGACCTTCGATCCAAAGGAATCCAGCTGAGGACGTACGAGTTGTATTTTATAAATTGCTATTTCTATTTTAACCTCTGTTGTATTTGTTAACTTCGATGTAAAGGTTTTACATATTGTTTTGAAGCTTGTATTTGCTGTAGGTTTCACCCTTGAGTGTGTTCTGTCTGCCCAAGAAACGAAACATGATTCAACCAGCACTTGGTGACATCATGCTGCGCTGTTGGCAGGGAGAAGAAACACAGACCTTGGAGGGCGCATGAGTACTGCCGTTGACTGGAAATGACACATCAAACTACTCAGTGTGTGTCGGAGCACCAGAACATGTGCATGGACTCTGGGGGGGCTACAGGCCCAGTCATCTGAACCACTATATAACTCAATGTCTTTATATGAAGATGCTACTTTGACTCTGCAATGCTATGTGCCATTGACCATAACTCATTATTCCCCCCCTATAGTTCACTTTATCAATACAATTATACCCGGTAATTATCCGCATCAGCGAAACGAATAATCCTACGTCCTACGTTCTACAATGTAAATGTTTTGCACATTGAAGTAGTTAAATTGCAATTGAATTATTAATCAATATAAAAGTAGGACTTCCCTTATTAAACTGATGATAACGTTAATTAAAGAAAAGGTGCAATCTGTATCAAGCATTCATTTGGTGATATCTTCATTCATCAAAGATAAATGTTGCATTAACATGATTAATTGAACTGGTACAGGCCTTGAAAAAAAATGATTTCCTTTTTTTAACAAATGGTTTTAGTCTTATCTAATGTTGACTGTTCTTTCCATCAATTAGATTCCCCTCACTTCCCCTGGTTCATTATAGATTTAATGTCAATCTGCAGCCTCTAGCCTGTGCGGTAAACTGCCATTAGTGTTCACATAATGTAATTATTCACTTGGGCTGTGAGCAGTGTGTAATTTCTAATAATGAAATGTGTCTGCCTTGTGGTGCTGACCTCACATTTGACACAATGTAA
The DNA here is from genome assembly GCA_016785305.1 of Colistium nudipinnis. NCBI lineage: Eukaryota > Metazoa > Chordata > Actinopteri > Pleuronectiformes > Rhombosoleidae > Colistium > Colistium nudipinnis. The sequence continues at coordinate 216,063 of JAFBJU010000199.1, forward strand.
TAAAGGATTTGCGCAATTGCATTACAATCCTCTTCGACTTTACTTTTTAATATTAACTAAATAAAACAGTATAGTTTCTCCTCCAATGGTACAAAGGTTATAGTGATATTACATATTACATATTATATTTATATATATTATGTGTATCATAGATGTATGAGTATATTGTTTTAAAAAAAAAGTCCTCATGTATTGAACTGACATAATGTGACAGCATCTATTTTTAGCCTTTTGACATCTTCTGCTTTATCTCAGTAGACTGTGCCTATAGCCGTATGGACACAAAAACATATAGACACATGCTCATTCCCCCCATGCATCCCTAGACTGAACATTTACTTAAAATATATATTATTATTTGTGGTTAGTAATCAATCATTTGTATTCTGTAGAGGCAGCAGGACATGTCGTGTCGTTCACCTTGCAGAGCACAAGTGAGACCTCATTGGTCTGCTTGTCTGTCACTAATGTAAAGACCTCCTCCTCGTTTCCAGACTCCAAACGGTAGTCCACCTTCCAGCTGTCTCCTCCTCGCACATCGGCATCCCCCGCCAACACAGCCGTCACTGTGGTGCCCACGGTAGCATCCTCTGGGATGTGAAACGGCCCATACTGTCGAGGCAAAGGCAGAAAAGGAACAGTCGTACTACAGAAACAATTTATTTGAAAATGAATTGACAACACGCACAAAAATGCAACCGTGTGTGCCTATGTATTATAGGAATATATTCTTTAAAAAATATTGAGCAATTTGTTCAACAGGTTTACAATTGGTGTACAGTTAGCTCTCATCAGGTTACATTCAGACAGGACACCCCCAGGGCACATTATAATACTAATTTTATTTAATTCTAATCTATAAACACACCATTTCTGGTTAAAAAAAAATCTAAAATACAGTAGTCAGGTTTACAATATTGGGGTTCGGGTGATTTTAGGGACATATTAAGGTTAGATGTATTGGGCTCAGTTGACTCTGCATTACCAGCTGAATGAAATTGAAAATTGAATGATAAAATAATGCATTTAGGGCCACTGCATACTTTGCAAGAGAACGGTTGTATTCAACAGTATCTCCCATGTCACCGACTGTCAGATTTGGTGTTGTAACTTTATGTGACTACATGGGGGTGTAGCAGTGTAGTGTGCCCCTGCTTGCCCTCCCGGTGTGAGCTGACCTTAATACACACACCTCTGTGTGTTTGGACAGCCGTTTAATCTGCCACTCACAGATGTCCTCTGATGAAGCAGCCATGCCTCTGATCTGGCTGCCCCATCCACGGGGTCTCTGAACCGAGCCCTGTCACCACTCACCTCCCACATCTCCCCCTATAGCGCTGCCTCCACATCGGCATTGGAAAAAGCTGCACTACTCAGGCGTGACCTGCTCAAGAGCAGTTTCCACCACTATGTTTTTTGGTGCGTGTGAGTGTGTGGGGGGCAATTACCTGAGCAAGTGCAAACGCATTTTGGGCATTCGTGATATTTTAGGACCACATTGTTCAATTGAATTTTATTGTGGTACAGCAAAAAAAAAAAGGACACGGGTCTGGTCATTCGCGCCAGCTCGGCAGCTCTACAGGCAATTTCCGCAGTTGAATTTAATTTAAAGGCTGTACCATCTCGTCTCTGTCAAAATAAATGTTCTTTTGCAGCTCACAATGTTCACACAGTCTATGAGTGTCACTGTGGACCGACAGAAAGAACAGCGAGAGACTGCTTCACCATTATCACAGCATGATGGCTCTCCAACGTCACTTCCAACCCTCATGACTTCTCACTCTTGTATCATTTGGCACATGCTAGTGGGGCCTGAGGGGATTTTCAGTAACTGCGTATCTTTGGCTTATTTTTCCCGTTCCATTTCATGCTGGGCCTGTGGCTACAACATTCCTGATGCCCTCCTAAACTGGATCAGGAAAATTACAAAGTAAATAAGAATGCAATAAATATGTAATGGTAAGTAACTTGTTTTATACAATTGCTTGTGTCTTTTAATTGCTGAAATGTGTCTGTATGTTGTACTTTAACAAATGTATTAAGGGCAGAGACAGATAAAAGAGGGCATACAACATAAATCCTTTATCAAATGAAACATTTCGAGATATACTGTAGCTGCTGCTTGAACACCTTGGCCACCTTGTGACTCCTAAATTAATGTTTGTGATTTATGGACTCACAAACGAAAGCACAGCAGCAATTCTTTATGCCACCTTGGAAGCAGAAAAGGCTATTCTATTCATTTTTGAGCCTTAGTTTGGGTAAAGCTATACTCAAATAAAGAACCAGCTGATGCAGTCACTTCTGTGACACTGAAGTAGCTAATACCACATAGATGCTTCTCATTTTCAACATGTTAATGCCACTGGATTTCATAATGTATGAATCATGCAAAATTGGCCATCAATAAATGAGTGGAAAATAGTCTCCAAAGAAAGCCATATTGAGTTAAACTCTAAAAACACTTCGAGTACAAAGAACGGAATAAAACTCATCAACTAACATGGTTCCGTCGCTATAAGCCCGAGATTAGAGGGCATATTTAGTTTCCCGCCAGGAAAATTAGATCAGTGACCTGCAGAGTGGATTCTCAGTCTGCAGTCCAATGGCTTCTTATTACAGGCCTGTAATCTTTGGCCTTTCTTTTTTTCCAAATACATTGTTCCTTCCCCTGTGTGTGTGTGCGTGTGTGCCTGAGTGTGTGTACATTTTTAGCAATGTGCTTTGGTACCTCATGTTGGGAGAAGACTGGTGGGTTGTTGTTTTCATCCTGCACCGTCACAACCACAGTGCAGGAACTGTTTAGACCTGCCAGGGACATCATCACAGCTTCTGTTAGTGACTCAGGTTCAGCCCATCACAGAAATAAAATATGCTGAGGAAACAGGAGGTACCTCATCTTCCCTTCATTACACCCCGATCCATGAGTCATGCAGACCATATCATCTGTCACCCCATCAGAGGGGAGTCGACACACTGTACATCCGTGGTATCAACAATATAAAGCTGCTGAGGCAGTCGCTAAGCTACAAAGCTAATAAACCTTTCTCTGTGACGGAGAGTATGAAAGTTTAATGAGTGACTAGAAATGCAACTATCTGGCAACTGCTGCTCATCCCTGTGTCCTTTCCTCTAGCTCCAAATATGATTGTATTATAGCGTTACAACAACGTGCAGCATGATTTATAACTATTTACCTTATAAAGACCGAAATGTAATGGGTCCTGCCATCAGCCAGCAGCCTACGCCATCACCAGTTAAAACACATTTATGTCTTGCATCAGAGTATGTAATGTCGTTTTCGTCCCCAAATTCAATTTTGGTGTATCAGCAAAACATGGCCAGGAGAACCAACGTCAACATACTCCGACTCTGTCTCGACAAGTATGGGTCTATATTTCTCTACATATAATAGCCGGAGGAAACAGGAGAAATAAATAAGTCGACATTTTTCAAATTGACTTTTTTCTTTTTAAATTTGAAAGCTTCAAAAGTGTCTGCAATAATTTGATTAGCTCTTTTCTGGGACATGGAGTAAATAAAACAACACTGGTCTTATACTGGGCACTGAAATGTATTTCTTAAAAAGGGGAAATATCATGTGTAAAAGGAAAAATATATGTTTGTGCAATTTCGTGAAGACGCAAAACTAAAAATGACTTGATAGGGAAGGCCATAGTCACCTTTGGCATCCTCAGCAGTGATGGTGAGGGTGTACTGTGGGGCTGTACCCTCCATACTGTCCGCTTGGACGGAGATGACCCCTGAGTCACGGTCCACTCTGAAAAGGGCACGAGGACTCTCTGGGATTTGGCCGACCAAACGGTAAAAGATTCGCACATTATCGGTCTTGGGATCGTCGTTATCAGCTGCCTGAACAGTCAGGATTTCTGTGCCTGGTTAAAATACACCAATAGAGTTATTCTTCTAAAAGAAAAAAAACATCTTAGAAATGTGCTTTCTCATATTTTTTATCAATACATTTTTTGCCAAAATTTCGAAATTTCGAAAAATGTTATATCTCTCACATTTTATATTATCTCTCACATTTTTGACTGATACTGAAAATTTAGTCAAAGCTTTTCTGGGTTTCTGTTACGGCAGATAGCCTAATTTTTCCCCTCTCTGCTGTAAGATACAGCGCACAGAATTAGAAACAGTGGGAGGAAGGATACAACAATAGCTCTCTCGTTTAATCCTGACTGAGTGATTTTCATTTAGATTAACAGATTGTCCTGTCTGATTCATTTCCCAGAATCAAGCATTTTAAAGCATCAACAAAAAAGCTTTTATAATGGGACCTGATACGTCTCAACGCACCATGTGCTTTTTATGAGCACGGGTAGGACTGAGGGTGCTTCCCCTCTGTGTCCTGGCAAAAATCCTATTTTGCTTCCAAACAAGGTATCTGGCACTCTATTCAGCCTATTCATCACGACAATGTCACTACCAGACAGTGTTTCTCTGCCTTCTTGTGAAACAACATTCCCATTATAAATTAAATGTGACTATTGACATTTTTCAGACCCCTTTTGCTTTATTGAGTAATTAATATTATGATTATGTAATTGGTAATGTTTGTTTTGCTCTGTGATATAATAATCATAATCATAATCATAATCATAATCATAATCATAATCATAATCATAATCATAATCATCAAATCCCAGTTTGATATGACAAAGTTAAGCAGGCTGTGTATCAAGGCATATCACGATTGGACAAATGACCAACCAATAGACTGTCATTGCAACCCAAGTTATTCGACAAGCTGTGAGTTACCTCGTGCAGCCAGTTCCTTGACCACAGTGTGGTACTGTGCTTGTGGAAAGGTTGGTCTGTTATCATTGGCATCGCCCACCATCACCCTCAATTCCACAGGCTTGGCAATCTCTCTGCCATCTGGACGCTCAACCACGATGCTGATCTGGAACTGTCAAGACAAAAAGAGCAACACAATGTTTGCCTCAAGAGCGCTTTAAACCGACTACTTGGTCCCTTCAGACAACAGAATGTGCAACGTGCTTGATGACTGGTTTAAAGAGCAATCACATATACTGATGTAGCTCAGGCTTTCTGTGTTGTTTTTCACTTTGACCAGCTGAGCATTTATGCTGGAATGTGCTGTTCACTGAGCCATTCACGGCTCCCAGGAGCTTAAATCAAGCGCAAATAGGCAACAAACTGACTTTCCTTTTTAGTTTTACCACAATAGTGACCCTTTCCTTGTTTCAAGAAAGCAAAAAGTAAAATTAAAAGCTCCCCTTCATAGTTCTTGACATTATATAATAATTGCTTCTTTCCAAATGCAGGAGATTTATGGAACAGAGCTGTGCTTTAAGTCTGGGGGCTGTTTCCTTAATTGCCCATGTTTGGTTTAAAAATAGCTTGTTCTCACTGATTAGCATTGTTGCCTTTATGTCTACCAAAGCCCCTTTAATTAAATCATGAAGATCATTAAGATGAAAGTAAAATGAGAACAGATAAAAACATATCAACACGCAAAATGGTTTTGTGCCAATACATTTGTGATTCAGCATGTTAATTCATAGTTGGTTGAAAATAACTATAAAGTGAATTAAAATGTGTGAATCGGAATCATCACAACATAATCAGAATTTATATCACATCAAAATGTATACAGTATTAATATCACTATATACACATTTGTTGTCACAAGTGCAAAACAATTAAACAAAACACATTACATATAAGCCTCTGTGTGCCATGCAAGAGCAGTGTATCCCCTATACACTTGTAATGTTTATATTTTAGACTGTACTGCATTCATTACAAGGAGCTGGGGGTGTTTAGCTTGTAGTTGTACAGACCTGGTCTTGTGTCTCTCTGTCCAGAGGGGCGTTGAGATAAATGACTCCTTCTCTACTGATGGTGAAGAGCATCTCTGGAAACTCCCCCTCCAGACTGTACTCCGCTTGACTTCCACTCCATTTGACCTACATTTACACACAAACACACACACGTGCAGGCAAACAAACACAATTGTGCATATCCAAGAGCATGGTAACGGGAAAAATCTCTTCTTTTGTTAACGTCATCTAAACAAGTGTCTTCTCTCTAAGATTAACAGGAAAAACGAAGACCTTCGAAAAGGACCTGCATTGGGTGTCAGAACAAAGCCAAGCTAACGTTTGTTTACATGATAAGGAACCATCCAAATGCACTGACAATGATGTGGAACAGCGAGCACAGCCAAAACTAACTATGCAGGCTGAAGGGGATTTTCCACTCCGCTTTACGGCCCTTGATGGAGGGCTGTGCAGTGGAGCTTAACGGACCCTAGTAGCTGTATCAAACAGCACCCAACAAGGAGAGGAGCCCAGCCACAGCACAGCTGATGCAGACTCAGGGCATGTGCATCTCCTCAACCCACTGTCACACACTCCACCCTTGTTTTGGCGATTGCTGCCCAATCGTATGCTTTTGTATACACAAATCCACTTCACACGGCTGCCTGCCTCCAAGTGTTAAGCCTCGTTTCTGGACCTCAGACGGTATATGTTTAACGGCCTGATTGACGATCGCTGTCTGCTCTATATAAAGTTCTATACCGAACACAGATGATGTCATCTGTTCCGCCTCTGCATGTGTTTTGCAATTTGCAGAGCATGTTCTCACTCTGTTCTGCCTGTGAGCTGCATCATGACTGGCTGGGACATTGCGGAGAGTACCGATGACTCAGTACTACTAACATTTCAGAGCTGAAGCGAGGTTCTGCTAAACATTTTCTGCTAAAATCTTTTGCTTTTCTTTGTCAACAAACGAAATATCTCCTGCTACAGGAGGGGCAAAATGTTGCCTTTGAGATATAATTTGCATTATTAATTATGATTGCCTTGTTTGGCCCGTTGGGTGCAGTGTAAACAAGCCTTTCTGGATATGTTGGCAAAATGTATTTACCCTTTTAGCAGACACAGAACATTTGTCAAGTTTCTGGTCCCCTTTCACCCCTACAAAAAATAAGATGAAAGAACCTGAAAGCTTCTTAGAGCTGACGACTGTGGACTACGTCACCATGCGTGACACTCTTCCCATGTCACAAAATCAGCCGATCCATTGTTAATGAGAAAACATTGATGACAGCCGCTTGAATGTTGGTGCTGCGCACACTAAAGGTCACTTATGATGACGAATGCAGCCGTAGCGGCATGACGCATGTATCATTTGCAATATTGGATGCTGACCCTGCTTAACCAATTCTGCGACAAATAATCAGATTTCCTTTTAATGTGAAACCTGGCAATTCAATACAAAACTTTGACTAATTCATTGGCAGGCCCGAAAGGCTTCTCCTCCAATCAAAAGTCTCAACCGATTGCCTCACTGAGTTCAAGTAGTTCTGCTGATTGCAAAAACATCATCAACGTTTCAGGCAGGCAATCAGAGACCAACAATAGATAACAGATTGAAATGAACATCCCTCGCCCCAATGACGTAAAACGGTAACAGCACATGCCTGGTTGTCATATTTAGAATGATTGGCTGGGTTTATTTTGATCTGACAGAATCAGTCAAATTGGTACGACTGCAATCTCAGCGTGTGTTTATAACTGTTGTTACAAAAAAAGAGAGTTGATGGCAGAATCGTATTGCGTATTCCATGCTGCGAATTGATTTCAGCGTCTGTAAAACGGTTGTCACACTACGGGACATTGTCGGTACAGCCTTTGTTACAGATGAGTGGCGTACATGGCGGAGACAGTAGGGGATGAGAGATCCATTGAGTGGGTCTTTGAACATTACTATTTCTGTGTGTGTCATAACTGTGGTTAGTCCTACCACCTACTGAGCACAGCAGTACCGTCACTCAGCGTGGGCGAAAATGAGACTTCCCCCACGTGAACATCCAATCCATTTTTGTGTGATTTGTGTTCTGGACGGGGACAATTGGGACACCCTGAGTAAAGGGTTTCGTAGTGTTTGAAAAGGGGCGGAACAAAAAGAGATTTGTATCTCTCACTCTCGTAACACATTTTTATTAGAAAGGAAAGTGAGTACATAAGGGGATTCTGCTCAGTGACATATTTCCGCAAAGCCTCAGATACCTATAGAAGAACAAATACTATTTCTTGATAATAAAAATGTATTAGTGTATTAGAGGATTGGTTAATAAGTATTAACCTCTGGGGGCTCTGGGAGAACAATATTTTTTTTTTATTTCGTGTTAACTGTCCTTTGAAATTATGACGGAAAAAAATACCATGTGCCTACACACATTTCCAGTGGGTGGAAGGGGCTGTTAGAACAGGAGAGATGAGAGGCTGAGGGCGTTATGTGGGGGAGGTGGGAGAAAGCAGGAGGAGGGGGAGGTATTTTGCCACTGGCCACGGTGCATTTAATTCGGCAACACATTTGGCTTTATAAGCTTTTTGTTTTAGTTCTGAGTGAATGAAAAGTCCATTCTTGCTGTGAAGGCATTTGTCATTTTTGTGAAATAACTCTAAGACGTACAGTTTAGCTGATATATTATAATAACCAAAAGGTTAGACAAAGGGTTAAACAAAGATGACACAACTTTGGTGTGGCTCCTCACTTAAAATAGAGACTTTATTGGCATGTAGGGCAGCAGCTGAATTCATTCATACAATACTGCGCTGGGAAATACTTTTGATGATTCATTTATAATGGATTTGTTTCATTTCTATAATATGGCCGAAAACATAGAAAATTGCAATTTGATATAATATTATATTTGATATAGTGATGTTTGGCATCTTGCTTGAAAATTGCTTTGTGACTTATCAGCAAAATGAGTACTGATTCATTGTCTGTTAATGGATTTATTGATAATTATTGAACACTCGAGAGTTTAAGTAGATATCTATTTTGGAAAAGTTTGATTTAGATTTTTTTCTCTGGATGAAAATATTTGAGTTAATAACACACCAGCTGTGAAGCCTTGCCTTTGAGCTGTTCTTTTGGATGAAACCCCTCAGACTAGTGGTGGTAGTGGCGGTTAGAGAGAGTGGGTGGTTGTGCGAAAGTGACTCAGCCAGGAGGTAGCCTGGAAGGATCCATGGCATTTGCACAGCATTAATAATTTAGTATTTGGTCGCTTAGTAGGACCCAAGAGGCACTAAAAACAGCAACTGGCAATTTGATCCCACCATACTCAGTCCGGGCTATTGACAGAGTTTGATTTATTGTAATATGACACAACAAGTGGAACGGCATTAACAATAACGTCAGCGCTTTCCCCAAGTTGTTGCTTGATTTATGGTAAAGATGAATGAAATAAAGTGACTTTAGTATAGATGGGCAAAAGCACTTGAAGTGCTACGGTGGAGTTGTGTTTCAGTGTCTCCATGTGGATTAGGGTTTTGCTGCCTTACCTGAGAGATGGGGATGGGGTAGGGTCCAGGGAGATTCTCCTGAAGTCGCACGGGGTCAGGTGACGCCCAGGTGTTTCCATTCACCTCAACAGTGACAATGCCAGTGGTAAAAAAAGCATTTGCCTTCCCAGCCATGTCTTTCACCATCACTGAGAGCTTATAACGGCCGCACATCTCAGGGTCCAAAGTAGAGGCACCTGGTGGACACAGTTGGTTTCATGAATCGAGAACACTTAAAAAAATAATTTCTTTCAACTTCATGTCAGTTCAAAT